>JZKD02S1728044.1:102497-120149 GCA_000966675.3 Picea glauca
TCCGTTTCGGACGATTTTTTTTTTTAAATTGGGTGTTTTTCTGAGAGGAACTCAGATATAAAACCATTTTCTACAAATTTTGCATATAAATATACTGAAAACTTCAATAATGTCTCGGCCCTCTTTTTTCTTCTCCGAAAAAAAAATCTACAAAATAAAAAATAGTTGCCCACAAATATTGCCTAGACTTCTTTATATAGCTCTCCCTATTTCCTAGGAACCTTCGAGAGAGCCTTCTCACATTTATTACATCCAACTACCATAGTGGGCCTTTATTAATATAGTGGACCTAGTCCACCTTACATTCAATGACCACATTGCCATATATTAAATTACTTCCACTAATAACACATAACTACATTCCCATTGGGTACCTCTCTAGGTACCCCATATTACCTCCCTAGGTATACCACATAGATTGAGAAGTCAAGAGTTGAGACTCTTCAACACAGGAGTCCCGGAGTTGAGAGATCCGGAATCCTGAAATCCCAAAAGAGGCACATCAACAAGAGTTTTGCATGACGGGAAATAACTCCATTTCGGAGTCCTGGATACCAGGAGTTGAAGTGTCGAAACACTTCACCATAGGAGTGCCGAAATGTCGAAATACCGAAATGAGAAACCTTGAAATCCCAAAACAGGCACATTTATCAGAGTTTCAGATACCATAAGATTGAGAAGTCAAGAGTTGAGACTCTTCAACACAGGAACCCAAAGTCACGAAATGCGAAATCACGAAATGTCAAATACTCCATACCAGAAGTTCGGATACTAGGAGTTGGAGATGTCAAGGACTCTCACGAAAGGAAGCCTGAAGTTGAGAAGTGAGAAAAACCAAAAAGTTGATTTGACTCCATTTCATAGTTTCATAGACCGGGAGGTGGAGGTGTCAAGAAATTTCACATCAAGAATGCCAAAATCGCGATATGTGAAAGAGCAAAGTGATTTGGGCTAACAGATCCAGGAGGTGAATGTGGCAGACCACGTTAGAAAGGATAGGTGGAAGACTATGACATGTGGCACGATCAAACAACAACAAGTGTCAAGTTGTTTTGGCATTTCAGGCCACTAGAATTCACAATTTTGAGTGACACGTGGCAGCCACTCGGGTCACGACACGTCATCGAGTGACGCAAGACTGACCTCACTTTGAGAGTTTTTGCTTCGGGATTTTTAACTCCATCACTCCCCCAAATTCCTAAAGGATGAATTCCCAGGGTAGAGGATAGCCATCAGATCACCACGGATTGTGGACCATTGACTTGGAGATCCAAGAGCTGTAGAGAAGAGCTCGAACTGGCAAACTCCATTTCGGAGTTTCGGGGACCGCAACATGGAGTGTCAAGAAACTCTACCATAGGAATGCCGAAATGTGAATTAAACGTAAGATCTCATAGATCCAATCCAATGGTGCAGGTGAATTTAAGTATGATCAAAGGGCTACTATTGCACATTAGATTGTAACTGCCATAAACGACTGATAACTTTTGCTAGAGGAATCAAACAAGCTTCAGTGTGATCACCAGAGAAGGTGAAGAGGCTAGAGGCATCTTCCAGTGGAATGGAGATTATTCTTAGAGGTGATTGATGGATGGAAGAGTGTTGAAGCCTATAACTGCAATAGAGAGGATTAGCTCAACTTTGATAGAGAAGACGAAGAGTCTCAACTGCTAGACAGGCCAAGGAATCTCGGCTTAACACCCAGTGATGATGGACACATGGCTCTAACTGCCAGAGAAGCTGAAGAGTGGAAATTATGATGAGGCAGAGCACTCAACATGGAGAGAGAATGTTGAAGCATGGAATGATAGCATGCACAAGTCGCACATAGAAAATAAGTATGTAGAAAAAAGAAGAGAGGCAGGGTTGTTGGTGTGAGGATTCAGGAGTGTAGAAGGAGTGTACAGGAGCTGAAATAAAGAGTAGAGGAATGGTGGATTAAATGGAGATGGAACACAGTGCATAAAGGGAGAACAACATAAAGCGTAGAGGAGTATCACTAATGCGGATAGAGCAACACAGTGTAGAAGAACAATGATAAGTCTGGTAAGCCAATGATAAATATTGTATCACTGTGATAAGTTTCATTAGAAAAAATTATATGTTAGGGTGGAAGGGAGGTGCTAGGGAGGACTGTTGTCCTCAGAGGTTCAAGTGGGTGCTTGAACACAAGGAGCTTTAGCTTTCATCTAGTTGTATCCAGAAAAACCAGGGTGGCAGGGTGGTGTAAGGGAGAACTTTTGTTCTCTGTTTTATAGGTTGGTGCCTGTATGATTGGAAGTTTGTGCTTCCATCCAGTTGGTGTTGGAACACTTGGGAGTTGGTGCTTCCCTCTAGTTGGTGCTAGAGAAACCAGGGAGTTGGTTCTTCCTTCTAGTTGGTGCTAGAGAAACCAGAGAGTTGGTGCTCTTAGCAAGTAGCAACTTGCAAAACAGAGGTTGCAACCTCATTATGAGTTGGTGCTCATATGTATGATAATGTAAAGAATGTAAAGATTACTCATCATATAAAGAAGAAGAGGTTTTTACCCCTTATGGGTTTCCTCATGAAATATTTGTCTCTGTGTATCTCATATGTGTGACTGATGTTGAATGTGCTATTACTTATTTCCCTGAATTATTGTGATTATCATTGAGTGCTTTGTAAAGAGTTAAAATAAACATAATTGTTTAAGCACGATAACAACTGATTGACCCCCCCTCTCATTTGTCCAACAACCTTAAGCTCACCTCTTAATTTTTAATTTAGTATTTGTGTAACATACAAAGGACACCCTCTTCTGTTAATCTTCTTGATCTATAACATTGATATTTGTATCACAAAGACTAGATTTCGAATGCCTTTCAAAATTCTCGTATTTCCTTTCTCATCTTCATATTCTAAAGTTTTCTCATAACAATTCAATTTTTCCTTATGGATGGCTAACCAATCCATTCCAAACAAAAAATCATAATAACCAAGGGCTAGAACATTTAGATATGCTTGGGTCTTAAATACCTCTATCTGAATTGGACAAGCTTCAATGACCTCCACCACTTTCCTCTTTGTTCCAATGGCTAACTTAACTAACCACACTTTGGTATGCTTCTTTATTTGTAATGAACATGCCTCAACAACTCGAACTGAAACATAAATAATATTAGATCTTGTGTCAATTAAAATAGAGATTGGTTGTTTAGTAATGATACCTTCCAATTCCACCACAGAGGCTTGGTGGTCTTCTTGTTGATTTTCTACTGCTGCGTAGATTCTCAATATGCTTCTGGATATGTCGTTGATTGTAGCTTCCCCATGTACATTATAAAATCTTGTACTGTCATGTTGTCTATGGGGATAATCCCTCAATATATGTGTCTCTCCACATCCCCAACATTGCAAAGGTCCTTTCTTGGGATCCTCTGCTTTTTCGTTTGCCTTATCTACTGGCTTATTCCTACTTTGGGATGGAAATTTTTGTTGATGCACACTCTTTCTTGGCTGACTTGATCATGCATCCTTCCTATAATTATTTCGAGTAAAAGACTTGAATTCATTCTTCTAGAATCCACTCTTTTTCTTTCTTTTCCAATCCTTAGGAGACTCATGCTTGTGCTTAGACTCATCATACAACATTTAGCCTTCTGAATGGTGTCTTCCAACATCTTGGGTTTGTCAAACTCAATTTGATCTTGGTTATATGAATGTGGCAGCCCACTGAGAAAATGATGGATTCTTTCCTTCTCTTCCTTAAGGTAGGGAACATACCTCAACAGTTCCATAAATCGTTTTGCATACACCTCTAAGGTAAGTTTCCCATATTAAGCTCATATAATTCCTTTATTTTTTCATCATATACTTTTTAGATAGGTAAGCCTTGCAAAATTATCTCTCAAACTCTTTCCAGGTTAATTTTCTTTCCTTTATCCTTTTGATTTCTTGGAGGTCTTCCCACCAAATGGAAGCCCCTCCATTCAAGTTAAACAAAACAATCCTTTCCTTGGTATTGTGTGAGTAGTTATGTACTCGTAAGTACTTTTTCAAGTTAAATAGCCATGCTTTGGCTTCCTCTCCTTTCTTTATTTCACCATCAAAGGTAGATGGATTAGCCTTCTTGAATTATTTAGTCAAAAAGATGTGAGATTTATTCCTCTTTATCCTCTTAGAAATACTGGATTATGTGCCACTACTGGATTGTCCTCCTAAATTGGTCTTTCAAATAGAGGAATCTGTGGAAATACCTCCACTCACTCCACCTCTCTTAGTTCCTTGATGCTTTCTTTTAGAAGAACAATTTTCCATATAGCTACTAACCATTCTATGATTTTGGGCACTCGAAGGGGTTTTCAACCTCTCTAACTATTGTAGATTTGCATTGCTAGGAACTTGTTGCATATTTTTTTGAATTTTAGAGAGACTATGCAATAGAAATGCATTCAATTCTTCTTGTTTGGAATGGGATCTCATTAGGATCTCATTATCCTCCTTCAGAATCCTCACAGTGGCCATCAATTATGGAGGGGTTTCCCTATCCCTCTGGTCATCAAGTTCTTCATATTTGAGGTGCAAGAGGTCATCCATATTGTGTTTTACCATTCACTTCTATGAGAGTTTTCAATTCGTCCTACGTGTTGAAACAATAATCATCATTATAATTTCATGTCTGTGTTCTGAATCATGCATTCCAGACAACATAAATCCTTTTTAAGAAACCTTAAGAGGTCTTGGTGACACATTCAAGCCTATGGTTTGAATTGTGCTCTGATGCCACTATGTAACACACCAAACCCTTAGGTATCCTTTTCAGGGATAGGGTATTATAACTATTTATTTTCTCAACTAATTTAATCCCATCTCTTCCAACTTGATCATCTTCTTCTCATCGAGAGGTTTCCAACGGTGGTAATTTCGCTCAAAACTGAGCTCTAGATCGTAACTTATTTCCTTTACAAGGTTCTTTGGTCTTATACCTATATATTTATGACACATGGCATCCACATGACACCTTGAAAAACTCACTATCTAACATGATGACTACATTTCACCTACGAGGTCATTGCAAATTCTTCCACGAGGAGGTTTCTCTCCACGCAGGACCATCAATACTTCTTAGACTCTTTTCTTGTACTCTCATTACTCACCTCTAATGGATATGGCATCAAATTTTATTCCCTTTCGATTCCATCTATTCAAAGCTAGAATGGCTCAAGCATTTTCCTTTCTCCAAAATCAAAGTATCGAGGAATATACCCCTCTCCTTGATGGATGTTTGTAAGTGTAAGTCATAGTCTCCTGATAGATGGTTGAGATTGATTCAAGGCCTAAGCTTCTCTTGTTTGGTTGAACCCACTCAACTCATCCACTTATGAGTAAGTGACACCTATCACTCTAAACTCACTTTGACTGCTCCACTAGCAGGCCACATCATTCATGACATTATAACTACATTCTATTGGCTTAGACATGACTCATGAAAAATTGATTGCTATCATGTTGTCTCCCCATGACCTACAGTCGAGATATTCCCTCTATCAGATTCACACTCCTAAGCCATCAGGGGATTAATATGAATCCGTCTAAGTAATTCTCTAAAAACAGACATCGCTAAGAGAGCTAGACTCACGCTCAATCCATTCACCTAATAAACTAATGAAATACGTCTCCTCACTGACACTACCCTTCATCGTTCACATTTTGACTTACTAGTGGGACCTGTAAATATCCTAAGGATCAATAGCTAGGGATTCATCCCTCCCACTTCAAGTTTATGAATCACACTGGCCTGACTTCAGGGTCTTTTCCTCAGAGCTATTCTCATGGTACATGAGATTTCCTTCTGAAGGTCTCACTCTGATAGGTTTGTTTCATATTCCTTTCCACAATGTTTGAGAGATCTCTTTGACACAACGAATCTTAATACCCACTGAACAATGATCATGATTTCTTCATATCAATGGTTGTGTTTTTTCACTTACCAACAGAGGATTTACAAAGTCATAACTATCTGCTCTAAGGACTTAGCCATTTTCTGAGTCCTGCAAGACTTCATTTTCTAAATTTCGAGGATTCAAGATGAATCTAAATCCTTTACAACTTTCAAACTTAAGGTTAAGGCCTCGCATGAGTTTTGGGCTCTCCACACAGGGAACATGTGGTGTATTTGGGCAGACAATAGTTTGTATTCATTATTTTTTACGATATAGCCAAGCTTCAATACACATCACAACATATCTCATCTTAACTCATTCAAGTCATACGTTAAGTATACAAACAATATATTGGATTTAAACATTCATATGTACTAACACACACTTATTATATTCATGAGCATTCACATAAATCATTCATAGTCTGTTCAATACATATGAACACTTATCTGATAAGGAAATGATCTAGTCGAACTGATTGAGAGAGGATTCCTTTCCTCCCAACCTTAGGTCTTTTTGTAGAGTCACTTCCTACAACATTCCACGCCGTGCCAAGACATGATACCACTAAGGAAATTGACTCAACAAGGTTCCAAGTCTATGATAATCCTAGAAGGACACTCTCCTTCTTCCTCTGACACAACATCAATGGCCACTTCCCACTGGGCTCTAGGTTTCTACAGGTTTAACGGGTGGTTTCTCAACTATATTTCTTCTGCACAAGGGAGTCCCTCAATGACCTCCCCTTACCAGTTCTACTTTTTTTCCAATAATCACCAAGTTGCATCCCATTATTGCTATAGTTCGAGAATTCGGGTCATCTCTATTTAGGGTGATCATCAAAAACTTAGAAAAACTTCCTATTTTCTACATGGAAGTTATTCTCTTCTTTATTAATCAACTCATTTGTGCTTATGTGTTCTGTTGCTCACTTTTGAGACTTTTTTTCTCTTCTTGGTCTTCTATTTCCTTCTTTAGTCTCTGGGTTTTGTCTCAATATTTCAGGGTCTCTCTCTCTCTCTCTCTCTCTCTCTCTCTCTCTATACCGGTCTTCTTTTTGCATCTAAGTTTTTTCCTTCTCCATCCCCTCAGGATATTTGTAGTGTCCCGTATAGACATAACCTTCAGTCCGTCATTTTCCAATCTGAATTGGTGGTTTTTGTGGTACGCTATCGTCAATAATTTAATTGACCATTCTTTCTATGCATGTTCCAAATAACACATTCATCACTACCCAACCACCTCTATGACCTTCTCTTTAATTTTCAAGTGGTATTCTCCATCAGTTTGGTGTGTTGGTGGGTGAAATCATCATGTTTGTAAAAATATATTATCTTGTTGTGCAAGATTCCTATTTTCTTCATTGATGCATATCATCTCCATTTCACTCAAACATCCCACCAATCCTCTACTTCATCAATTTCCTCTGGTGTATCATGGCTAGTAATTATCAAGGTTGTTCCCTCTCAATCAACAATTTGGTGTTTATATTAAATCAAAACATAATTACATGCCTCATATAGTTAACATATGAAGCTTGTGCATAATTACAGTCTTGGGAGAAAATAGGGTGTTACATTCTCAGATTTTCACCTACATGTGCCAAATCCTCTTGACACGTGACATCATATCTGCATGACACATGGCACCATCGCCACCTGACACATGGTATTCATATTTCCCACAAAATCTCACCTACAAGTGCCAGATCAGTATGTCACATGTCACCTTCTATGCTTGACACATGGCACCATCCACGTCATCCTCTTGAGCCCATAACTAAATATCAATGGCCCAGATCGTTCGATGAGTCCCTTTGATCTTGGTATATCAACGGTCCAGATATCCTCTCAGAGATCCTTCGATGTCGAAGGATCAATGATCATGATTACATATCAAAGCTCCTTTGTCAAATCAATGATCCAGATATCCTCTTGGAGGTCCTTCGTTAGAGTGTATCTTTGTAACTCACTCCAAATAACAACCTACGATGAATGGTTATGATCTATTCACTAGAGATCTAACAACAAGGATTAAGACACATGTCCCCAGGTACAAAATGACTAGGATCATACTTAGCCAATCCTACAAACTAAAAATTAATAGGTGTCCACTTATGTCCATGTTGGTTTCCACTTGTCCCAACTCATGGCCCTCCCACCTAGCATGACACATGGAACTCATAAAACAATACAAGCTCCTGCCTAAAAATGTGATCCTTATTGACATGTGGCACAATTCCCATGTGACACGTGGACCAATATCCATATGCCACATGGACCTATTGCCATTGCCCTGCCATCATCAGGCGTACAATCCTTCTTAGTTCGCTATCTTATAATTCAAACCAATGGCTAGGATATGATCTTCCTTTCACTGATCTATAGTTTTGATCATCCCACGGAGTCCCTCCTTCTAAATGCATCTCCTCTAGGTGTTGGCCCTTGACCAAGATTTGGGATATTCTTGGTCATGTTGACCTATTTTGGACTTCGACAGCCTGTCGAAGGAGGAGCGCAAGACAAAGAAGACATCTCGATATCTCAACCCCTTTTTGAGTCCTTTTTGGGATGTGGGAATATGTAATGTGAATGGGATGTCGGCCTATGGGTTTACCCATGTTTAGGCCTATTTTGTAATATATAAATAGGTTCTTAGGCTAGATAGAAGTAGTCGTGCATCTATGTGATGTTAGTAGGAAAGTAGGCTAAGTGACAAGATTTGGATCTGTGTGATTAGGACTTATAAGGNCCAAATAACACATTCATCACTACCCAACCACCTCTATGACCTTCTCTTTAATTTTCAAGTGGTATTCTCCATCAGTTTGGTGTGTTGGTGGGTGAAATCATCATGTTTGTAAAAATATATTATCTTGTTGTGCAAGATTCCTATTTTCTTCATTGATGCATATCATCTCCATTTCACTCAAACATCCCACCAATCCTCTACTTCATCAATTTCCTCTGGTGTATCATGGCTAGTAATTATCAAGGTTGTTCCCTCTCAATCAACAATTTGGTGTTTATATTAAATCAAAACATAATTACATGCCTCATATAGTTAACATATGAAGCTTGTGCATAATTACAGTCTTGGGAGAAAATAGGGTGTTACATTCTCAGATTTTCACCTACATGTGCCAAATCCTCTTGACACGTGACATCATATCTGCATGACACATGGCACCATCGCCACCTGACACATGGTATTCATATTTCCCACAAAATCTCACCTACAAGTGCCAGATCAGTATGTCACATGTCACCTTCTATGCTTGACACATGGCACCATCCACGTCATCCTCTTGAGCCCATAACTAAATATCAATGGCCCAGATCGTTCGATGAGTCCCTTTGATCTTGGTATATCAACGGTCCAGATATCCTCTCAGAGATCCTTCGATGTCGAAGGATCAATGATCATGATTACATATCAGAGCTCCTTCGTCAAATCAATGATCCAGATCTCCTCTCAGAGGTCCTTCGTCAGAGTGTATCTTTGTAACTCACTCCAAATAACAACCTACGATGAATGGTTAGGATCTATTCACTGGAGATCTAACAACAAGGATTAAGACACATGTCCCCAAGTACAAAAATGACTAGGATCATACTTAGCCAATCCTACAAACTAAAAATTAATAGGTGTCCACTTATGTCCATGTTGGTTTCCACTTGTCCCAACTCATGGCCCTCCCACCTGGCATGACACATGGAACTCATAAAACAATACAAGCTCCTGCCTAAAAATGTGATCCTTATTGACATGTGGCACAATGCCCATGTGACATGTGGACCAATATCCATATGCCACATGGACCTATTGACATTGCCCTGCCATCATCGGGTGTACAATCCTTCTTAGTTCGCTATCTTATAATTCAAACCAACGGCTAGGATATGATCTTCCTTTCACTGATCTATAGTTTTGATCATCCCTTGGAGTCCCTCCTTCTAAATCCATCTCGTCTAGGTGTTGGCCCTTGACCAAGATTTGGGATATTCTTGGTCATGTTGACCTATTTTGGACTTCGACAGCCTGTCGAAGGAGGAGCTCAAGACAAAGAAGAGATCTCGATATCTCGACCCCTTTTTGGGTCCTTTTTGGGATGTGGGAATATGTAATGTGAATGGGATGTCGGCCCATGGGTTTACCCATGTTTAGGCCTATTTTTTAATATATAAATAGGTTCTTAGGCTAGATAGAAGTAGTCGTGCATCTATGTGATGTTAGTAGGAAAGTAGGCTAAGTGACAAGATTTGGATCTGTGTGATTAGGACTTATAAGGCTTTGTGCATACTATGTGAAACTTGTAGAGTTAACTGCAAGTCATTATAGCAAGACTGTGGAGAGATTAGGGCTGGAACGCAAGGAAGAAGGATCTAACAAGCTGCACAGATTGTCTGTCCTGTGCGTAGTAAGGGTTTTGAGGCTCTCTGCTTGTAACCGATTGACTGAAGACAATAAAGAAGAAGAGTTGGTGGATGTAGCCACAGGGTGGGGGTGAACCACATAAATACTGTGTTGTTATGATTTGTGCTTATCTTAATGTGTTTATGACTCTTTAACTAAGTGCTTTGATATAGATAGATAGATCTTCTTATGCTTTGTGTTATGAATGTTAGATATGACTTCTATGAATATGATTAGTGCTTGCTTCTTCTAGATCTAATCCATATGTTTGTGCTAAGTGATTAATTACATTAGGTCAATGTGAATGATGCGATGCTTTGTTCTATCTGCGCAGTAGTTATTGGTTGAATATTGATGAAATATTGATGCTAAGTGCTCTGTTAAGTATTATAATCATAGATTTGTGTCCCAGCTAAGGTTGCAGACACTTGAGTCCTGCAACCATCCCTGCCTCTACCTCGGGTGAGACTTCATCTACTTTTCAAGTGTTGCCAAAAGGACCAGTAGTTAGGGTTTTGTTGGTGCACTGTTGTAGCGTTGAACCCTGGGTATTCCCCTATGCCAAAAAATGGTTCCATTGCCGGGATGTGAAGCTATGATTGCTGGGAACTGATAAAGAAGAAACTCTATGCAAAGATTCATTCGGAAGTTGTGAAAGATCTGTGCATAGATATGTTTCTCTAGTGCGCAATATTCTACTTGATTTATAAGGCTCTGTGCTAAAATAAAGAATCATGATCTGAAGAAAAGAAGTCAGATCTGAAGGAGAGAAGCAATATCTGAAATATTTTGTGCTCTAAGAAAGGTAAAAGTGAGAATTTCTGATTAAAAGAGGTAAGATCTGCAAGCTCATCTAAAATCTTTGTGCTGTGTAGAAGTAAGATAAGTGAATTTTTTTTGTTTCAAAAGTATGGATCTAGGTATGTTTGATAGGTTCTGTCCTAGCTTGAAAACTAGGGAACTAATAGATGAAAGAAGGATTGATATGAGTAGATCTGATAAGAATAGTGAAAGATATGTTATACCTATGCATAGAAAGAATGTTTGGACTAACAAATGGATGCAGGATCCTAGAAAGAATTTTTTGCAGGTTAGCTACCATGATCCTAGTGCACAATATCAGAAAGGCCGAGGATCATTTAAAATAAAGAGAGGATTAACCCTCTATTATAGTTGCATAAGATCGGGACATCTTGCTAAGGAATTCCTTGAAAAAGACCTAGTTGTCTTTGTTGTAAAGCTATGAACCATGAAGTGTTGGATTTCCCTAGAATGATTGCTAAGATGGAAGAAATGAATCTGAATAAAGAAAACCCTAAGGTAGATCCAAAAATGGAAGAATCTTGAGAAGAATCAGAGAAAGTATTGATGCAAATAAACGAAACCCTGAATGACCATCAACATGTCAGACTATCAAAGATCTTCAAGGAAAAATAATGCATTGAAGTAAGAATAAGAGACTTCGACATTGACTGTGTTCTAGANAAGTGCTTTGATATAGATAGATAGATCTTCTTATGCTTTGTGTTATGAATGTTAGATATGACTTCTATGAATATGATTAGTGCTTGCTTCTTCTAGATCTAATCCATATGTTTGTCCTAAGTGATTAATTACATTAGGTCAATGTGAATGATGCGATGCTTTGTTCTATCTGCGCAGTAGTTATTGGTTGAATATTGATGAACTATTGATGCTAAGTGCTCTGTTAAGTATTATAATCATAGATCTGTGTCCCAGCTAAGGTTGCAGACACTTGAGTCCTGCAACCATCCCTGCCTCTACCTCGGGTGAGACTTCATCTGCTTTGCAAGTGTTGCCAAAAGGACCAGTAGTTAGGGTTTTGTTGGTGCAATGTTGTAGCGTTGAACCCTGGGTATTCCCCTATGCCAACAAATGGTTCCATTGCCGGGACCTAAAGCTATGATTGCTGGGAACTGATAAAGAAGAAACTCTATGCAAAGATTCATTCGGAAGTTGTGAAAGCTCTGTGCATAGATATGTTTCTCTAGTGCGCAATATTCTACTTGATTTATAAGGCTCTGTGCTAAAATAAAGAAGCCTGGTCTGAAGAAAAGAAGTCAGATCTGAAGGAGAGAAGCAATATCTGAAAGATTTTGTGCTCTAAGAAAGGTAAAAGTGAGAATTTCTGATTAAAAGAGGTAAGATCTGCAAGCTCATCTAAAATCTTTGTGCTATGTAGAAGTAAGATAAGTGATTTTTTTTTGTTTCAAAAGTATGGATCTAGGTATGTTTGATAGGTTCTGTCCTAGCTTGAAAACTAGGGAACTAATAGATGAAAGAAGGATTGATATGAGTAGATCTGATAAGAATAGTGAAAGATATGTTATACCTATGCATAGAAAGAATGTTTGGACTAACAAATGGATGCAGGATCCTAGAAAGAATTTTTTGCAGGTTAGCTACCATGATCCTAGTGAACAATATCAGAAAGGTCGAGGATCATTTAAAATAAAGAGAGGATTAACCCTCTGTTATAGTTGCAGAAGATCGAGACATCTTGCTAAGGAATTCCTTGAAAAAGACCTAGTTGTCTTTGTTGTAAAGCTATGAACCATGAAGTGTTGGATTGCCCTAGAATGATTGCTAAGATGGAAGAAATGAATCTGAATAAAGAAAACCCTAAGGTAGATCCAAAAATGGAAGAATCTTGAGAAGAATCAGAGAAAGTATTGTTGCAAATAAACGAAACCCTGAATGACCATCAACATGTCAGACTATCAAAGATCTTCAAGGAAAAATAATGCATTGAAGTAAGAATAAGAGACTTCGACATTGACTGTGTTCTAGATGAAGAAAAATGAGTGAATATCATGACAGAAAGAACTTGGGAATCCATAGGGAAGCCTTCTATGATCCCTTCATTAGGAGGAATATGACTCTTCAAAGGAAATATGATAAACCTATGTGGGAAGCTCACCCGCATATCTATGAACGTTAATGGAACTTCGACAGAAGAAGATTTCGAGATTATTAAATTTATTAAAGACAATGTCCCATTTACCATGTTACTAGGAAAACCTTGGATTGATAGAGATCAAGCCAGACGAAAGGAAAAAGAAGAACTTTTAGAATAGAAGAAACAAGAGTTAAAAGATTTCATGACCAGAAGGATCGCACACTTGATTGTAGAACAGGAGAAAAGATCGAAGTTATTTAACACTAGAGGCCCAAATGTCGAAGCTGCAAGAACATTAGAAGACCAACAGAATATTGAAGTACTTATCCTAGACAAAGAAGAAGTATCACCCTTGAATCTTAGGAAAGAATTTCAACAATGCGAAGTAACTATGTTAAGAGAAGATAAGAATCAAAATGGAAAAAGGCATACTGAGATGAAGATTATTGGAAAGAAGGCTAGAAAGCTAAGTAAGAAGAGGGATAATATTGAAAAGTTATAGAAAATTCTTGAGGGAACCTCACAGAAGGAAAATTTTCAAAATTGGATCTTCACCTAGATATCAGAACAGTGACACATGGCACTTCGCCATGATGAAGAAATATAGTCGTTGGGGAACGTTATAACTGTTATATCAATGCTCCGAAGGGATAGAAAGCCATTTATGGCCAACTAGCTCACCATCCAACTGTTGAGACCATGCCATAATGGATAGAACTGAGTTAATGAAGACCTCATACCCATTACAAGTGACCTGTTGTCGAGTTACCTATTTATCCCACCGCGCCATGCACCGAGAGCACTTTTTCTAATTGAGAATTTGAGCCCGTAGACTATGTTGATTTTATACTGTGATTATCGTGCTTCTTCTCTCTCTCTCATTACCGTGTCAAAGCTACCCCCCCACACTTGATGTTGTTAACCCCGAGCATGTATGTCGAATGAGTTGAGCACTACCGAAAGAGTTGTTGAGGAATTTTTGATCGACTTGATCACTAAAAGAGTCATGTTGATGTCTACAGGTATACAAGCATCATCCACGAGAGGAATGCCAAATTCTCCATCCACTGCTTGAGCTGGACTATCCCGACCATATGATGAGAAGCAAACCAAGCACAGGGATGACCTCACGAATGATAATATGATTCTGAGCATCTTACCCACCTATATACCACCTCTGAGTGGTGTTGTAAACCGCGACAACGTACCTAGATATTTCGAGTACGCCTTGGTCACTGTGTACCTTCCAAAGGGGATATGTGCAGTACAAGTAGACCAAGATAAGATCACAGTGTTGAAGTCTAGTGACTTCAACCTAGGAGATCACAAAGTATACAACATGTTAACCCTGCATAAGTACTTTACTAAAACTAAAGGAAATAATTCAAATATCATCCCTCAGTCATGGACCCACAAACTCGTGCAGTCCACCCTGCTGAACGTTATGAAGATTCTGCATTTCGGACGACACCAGGAGGTGAATGCATGTGTCAAATTTTTGTTGTATTGTTACCATGGAGGTTATCTATCGTTAAACCATCACATAATAGTGGATCGAATGTCGATAAATCAGATCACCGGGCTTAGTATGCAAGGACCCGACCCACAGGATTTCTATCCTAGAAAAGCCATGGACCGTGCTCTCGCCAAAAGGATCAAAGACACTTATGGCAATGTCGATAAAGGAATGCGAGGCTACAAGGTAGCTTATATAGAGAGTGGCGCAGTGTGCCTCACCTTTCAAATGATTGCAGGGAAGTTAGTACGCAAGAACAGACCCACCCAAGTGACTGGTTTTGTAGTCGACCTCGCAGGGAAGTGCGCGGAGGGCCTACAAATGAATTGGCTGAAGTACCTGGTAAACCAATTAGAACTTGAATGCAGAGAAGCACAAGATCAAGGGTATGGATTCCACTTCAGCTGGATATTGATCCTGATCGCTTTCATTGTCTAGGAGATGCCGGAAGGTGCAACCTTCCTGGACATCAATCCCTTTGAACCATTGGCTGCGAAGTTCAACACACTATGGTATTCAAGTGACATGAATAAACAATGGTAGTCCAATGTTGTATTTCACACATAGTACAACAATTTGAAGGTATCTATACATTATGAGCCTCGCATGACGCTGAATACTTTACACAGGTTCAGGCCATTGATGAAGTTCAACACGGACCGCCATTTCATTTACATCATAGTGCACGTTGATGAGCATAAGAAACAAATTCAATCCTAATACAAGCTAACGAAGGAGGAATTGGAGGATACCACCAAGGACTGGTCGGCGGACCTCCTCATTCTAGAAGAACCTGCGGAGATATCCGATATAGATAGTCCAGAAACTGCGCAGGATACACCCAAACCTAGCAGGATGAAGAAAATTGAAGAGGTTCAGGATTTAGATAGTGCATCTACGAAGACGTCTTCCATCTCACTAGATAAAGGAGGTGATGTAAGAGAGATATATGGCACAAAATTTGAACAGAAGAAAGGAAAGGTTACACTACCTAAAGATGAGGAGGACCCTTCAAAGAAAAGGAAGGTTTCCCCCCTGAATCCTTCCTCCCAGAAGAAATCAAAAGCTTCTATGACAAAAATGCAAACTATCCTCACCTCAGATGACTTCGATTTCATTATAGCGGCCATGAATGATGCTTCAATGGAGATAGTAGAAAAACAAGAGGCTAAGAAGGAAGTGATGTACAATAGAATCAAGATTGAGCTCCAAGGAGTGCAAAAAACACTACAATTCATCCGTGCAGTCCCCACAACGCCCTTGTCAGAAGGAACACTAGAACTTGGAGATGAGTCAGCTCAACTCCACTGAATTGCTGAGACAATTGAATCTCGCCTTCGATGAGCACAGGAAGAAACAACGCAAGCCACCCATGCTTTGACACAAGTATAAGGAGTCCTTGTAGAGAAAGACAACACTGCAGAATGGGAGAAGCTTGATCTCCAGGCAAAGTTCAATGAATAAAAATACCAACTGCATAACGAAAAGGAACAGTTACTCACAGAGCAACTCGAAGTAAAAGAAATGGTCAACAGAGTGCTTCGCTCTGTGACAGTCATAGAAGCAAAGGACAAAGAGAGAATCCCACAACAAATAGTAAAACTTGAACAAGTGATCCAACAGCTACAACAATGCATATCAGATTTGGAGCTATGCCCAGTACCTGAGACCCCTCAAAATGTAAGAGTCCAAAGGGAAGCAACCGCCAGGAGCACAGTTGAGAGACTGAAGGCTCTTGCCAGAGAGTGCAAGAAGCTGAGTAACCATAGTGCCCAAACATATGAGAAGCTCGCTGAGAATCCAGAATTACAGGCACTAGAGTCATATCTCTAGGAAGCAAAGCAACACACAGAGATACTGTAGGCATAGTTGAAGGCCCTGTTAGTTGTAGAAATAATGAAGCAGTCCCAAGAAAAGCGCACCGTCTAGCAGAAAATCCATACAATTCAAAGAAAAGTGATGGAAGTAACTCAACAACTCCAAATTGTGCAAGATAAGGCCTATTATTTGTTCACAGAGGTCAAGAGCCAAGGAGTAGAGCTAGAGTAGGTTGTTAATGTAGAAAAACAATGTCTAGAAGGGCCAGTGAATGACTTTGTAATCCAGGAGTTCGCTGATCAAGAGGTCGAAGCACTAGTACATATTGTAGAAATTTCGACGTTTTATTTACGGCATTATGGAAAAAATTGTCCATATTGTCGCAAAATAGAGGAAATTTATATTAAAAAAAATTCATGGTGCCTGATAACGTCAGTCTTGCCACGTTGACGTCTCTCTTGCCACGTTAACATAACTCTTGCCACATTAACATCACTCTTTCCACGTTAACATTGCTTTTGCCACGTTGACGTCTCTCTTGCCATGTTTTCCACTGGAACGTCTCTCTTGCCACATTTTTGAAGATATATGTCGCAATTGTGATGTTTTGGAAACTAGGTTTTCCCCTCCAACGGTCACCTTAGTATGTTCACCAAGTCAAAATACCAACGATCACTTAGGAATTTTTTACGTCAGAATTGTGACGTTACAAAATCTATAAATATGTTGCATTTGACGGTTGTTGCGAAAAGTTTTCTATAATAACAACGCTTCAAAAAGGGTTTGCGGGTATTCTCGACGAACAAAAAATAGATATTTGTTTCAGTATAAGTCTGTGGGGAAGAATATCAGAAAACATTAGAGCTAGGAAAAGAATTAAAGAGAGTGAAAAGGGTGACGATAAATGTTATTTCCCTTGCAAAAAATGTTGTACTAGACATCCCGAAAGAGTTTTAATAGCAACAGCTACAAAACATTGTAGAAAATATGGGCACATGGACGGGGGATCAAATGAATATCGTCTGATGGTATATACATTCATTATCTGTTTTAATATTTATTATATTCTCAAATTTTAT
>JZKD02S1728055.1:10227-21446 GCA_000966675.3 Picea glauca
TTCTGTATGTGTGGAGGTAATGCATTGTAATTCATCTAAGGAAATCTGGGACAAATTGGAGGTTGTATATGAAGGATATTGTAACACCCTGTTTCCCCCAGCTTGTAATTAATCACAAAATAGGATTACCATGCTAAGGCATGTGGATAGTGTAAATGTATTATTGTTTGAGTTGCCAACAATTGATTGTGGGGGTGAAGCCTTGAAAGTACTGGCCATGATATCACTAGAGGAAAGAATGTGAAAACTATAAGAGAGGGTTCATTATATCAAATAACCCCAAATTTCCCTTGATGGGGATAAAAAATCTCCTTCGGATCCCAAGTAGAGAAACCAGTTAATGAAGAAAGGACCAGTGGTTGAATTATCAACCACTCCCATGAATGGGAGCATGGTCTAACTGAAAAATGCCATCCTGAAGTACCACTGGGTATGAAAGACCAACTGACCTGAGTTCCCTTATGACAGAAGGAATAGGATGGGTCAAGAACCATCCTTAGGAAATTATATAATAAAAATCAGTAAGGAGAATGCATGAAGCTCTCCAGTAGATGATGAACAAAAGGCCGTGAGCTTGATGCCGAGTGAGCATCTGATAAACCTCTCCCAGGGCCATGATAAAAAAATAAATCTCTGAAAGTTGCAGAGAACAGAACCTGAGCAGAACCTGAAACAGAGAAAGAATCCTTGAGAACCGCAAGCATTCCCTGGTGATATCATGGATTGGCATAGGGGTGGACAGACGGATACGAATAAATTCCTTTGAGACTATGGTCGGGTGGAAGGACAAACACCCACAATCATCTAGTTGGCTACCACTTGTAATAGATAAGTAATCACATACCTTGTCTATTTAAGTGGTACTGCGAATTAAAGTTGGATAGCCTATGAATGTTGCAGGGATGGATATGTTTGCTTAATGATTTATATTGTACCCTTTTTTTGTATGCTTGATTGTGTAACTAGGCAAGTAGGAAATTGTTTGAATTGGACGTGTTTTTATACTCGTAAATGCTTGCATTCTGTGGTGGCTTAAGCCAGAGCCACGGACTGCAAGTTCGTCGACCATGGGCATAGTTTCATGTATGCATGTTAACCCTCCTAGTCATTCTGAGTCCCTTGGAGGATGAAGTTTGTTAAACTCAGGAGAGGTAGTGCAGATATGCACCGGCTCTCTACGAGGCAAGCAGAGACCAAGAACCACTTGAGTTCTAGACTTGATGAAGGAGCGCAAGAGTTGTGCAGAAGACCCTTCTAAGTGTTAAGTTTAGGAGAAAGAGCGCATATATATTAAGCCTTTCAGAGCTAAAAAAGATTAGGAAGAATAACGATATTGAAGTATCAAAAAGGAAGGTTCCTTTTTTTGGAAGACGAACGAACGAGATCTGTTCGGGAAGAGCTAAGGTCCGTTGTGACCGTTGGATACAAGAAGGAGTGCGGGAGTTAACCCCTTGAGTCCTTTGGACTTCATGAGTTCGACGAATTGAGCAAGTTCATCGTAAGGGAGGTAAAATCCCCGAAGTCCTGAAGTCCCGAAGTTAATCTGGGCCTTAGATCTGAGGATGCCCGGGAGCCATCCCGACCATCAAATCTATGAGGTAGTCAGCCCGACATTGACCAAGTCCGGGAGATTTCACTCGAGGAGTGAGTCAACCTCCTGAAGGCCTAGAGGCCGGAGTTCACCTGAGTCGTCGATCTCCAAGGAAAAGTGTCAGAATATCTACCACTTCGGAGAAAAGTCACTCCGTAGGAAAGCTTGTGGCAGGAGGCAAGAAATCCTGAAGGTCGAAGTGTCGGAGTTTATCCTGACCATTGATTTTAGGGGATGCGTGTCCGGAGATCTAACACTCTGGGAGGATTGCACTCTAGAGGTTTGTGTTAGTGAGTACTTTTAAACTCCCGAAGCGCGAACCCCGAAGTGATCTGTAGCCGTCAATTCGTGGGAGACACACGTCGATAGATCATTAACTCCGGGTGAAATCCTTTCGGGAGAAAGTGAGTGTGGAAGGGTAGAAACTACCGAACGCTGAAATATCGAAGTAAACCATGAACATTGATTGGGAAGGACACGTGGCGTACGATATTTTCCTCCGGAAGAATGTACTATGGGAGGACAGATTGTTGGAGCATTTGGATCACCCGAACGTCGAAGTCCTGAAGTGAACCTGGACCATCAGATCTAGAGGGACGCATGGCGGAAATATGTTGTATTCGGGTGAAATCACTCCGGAGAGGAACGAGTGCATAGGAGTTGAAACTCCCGAAGCTCGAAGAGCCGAAGTGAACCTGGACCATCAGATCCAGGGGGACGCGTGGAATAAATCCATTGTATCCGGGTGAAAGTGGATCAAGGAAGGTCGTGGACCTTCAATTCGACGTGAGAAGATTAACACAAGGAGTACGTGGGAATTCAAAATTCCCTAAGGACCAAGCTCAGAAGAGACTAGCTCTTTTCAGAAGCACAAATGAGGTCCAAAATATGAACTTGTTTCAAGTTTGTAATCTCAAGAGGGAAGCGAAAGTCGAGACCCACACATCAGGACTCGCAGGAAGTAAATCGAAGGTCGAATCCTTCGAGCACTTAGAAAACCTTCTAAGTTGGAGAAATTCAGAAGTTCAGGAGGAGGAGTGACAATGGCCATTGGATCACAGTGCAAAGGATCAATAGATGTCTGATTAGAGCAAGGAGCACGAGCCTTAGCTCTTCACACATGCAAGAGAGAGAACTTACCAAGGTTTGAGACTTGAGATTTCTAAAGCTCGGAGAGCTAGAAATCCAAAGTGAAATCTCAATCGTCCGACCAGCTGGAGTGAATCTAAATTGTCAGATCGTTCGAAGTAAAAATCAAGCGTAAGATCGCCCAAGTGAATCTGAGCCATCAGATACTGTGAGTTCAGGAGGAGGCAAGTTTGAGATTTGATATTTCCGAAGCCCGGAGAGCTGGAAATCTGAAGTAAATCTCAATCGTCTGCTCACCCAAAGTGAATTTGAATTGTCAGATTGTCCGAAGTAAATCTCAAGCGTCGATTCACTCGAATTGAATCCGAGCCGTCAGAGTTCAATAGATATGTGGCGTAGATCTGTGAGCTCCGGGTAAAGTCCCGAAGTAATTCATAGTCGTCAGATCTAGAGGAGACATGGCATAAATATGTGGACTCTGGGTAAAGACCCAAATTAATCCTTGATCGTCAGATCAAGTGGACACGCGTTAGTGAATTATAACCTTCGGATAAAATCCATTGAGAAAAAGGGTGAAGTTTGAGATTTGAGATCTCAGAAGTCTGGAGACCCGAAGGAGATCTCGATCGTTGATCAAGAAGAGGGCCACATGAATGTTGATCTAGTTGAAAGGTCAAACACCTGAAGTAGAAGCAGGGCCATTGATTTAAGAGGACAAGTGTCCGCAAATCTTCAATTCCGAAAGATTGATGTATGGAGGAAAGCAAGGTTTGATATTTGAAAAGTCTGAAGTTCAGAATTACGAAGGAGATCACATCTATTGATTTAGTAGGGGCATATCTGGTCCGTGGATTTGAAAAGGGAAGATATGAACCATCAGTTTCGACAGTACTGTCAAGATTGAGAGATCGACGATCCTGTAGCATTTCTGGGATCAGAGATACACGAACTTTAAAAAGTTGAGGGAGGGCTACAATCCAAACCATGGTTTTGAAGAAAGGACACATGGAGGCTCGAGGAAAATTGTGGACCGAAAGGTAGTTTGGTTTCAAACAGCCTTTGGCCGCGCCCACAATTGTGTGTTTGCCTGAGGTTATCACCCAAGGTCACCTCAAGGAGGGGTTTATCAAAAAAGGGGCTAGCGTCCAAACTCAGATATTTCCCCAAGCGTGAAGGGAAGGTCGCAGATACCATTAGACTTGCACCTGGAAGTCGAAAGGGTCTGTGTTTAATTACAGAGAGAGACCATCAGGGTCTCAGAGAGTCGTTTGGCTTCAGAATCGAAGATCCTTGACTGAGAGGTCGGACTGGTTCCCCGAATTTCCAAATTAGAAACCATGAATGGAGAATCTGTCCTTTAAGAAAAGTAAATTTTTTTATCCCCCGTCGTGGGTGTGTTACAAATTGGTATCAGAGCATGGTTACAACACTTGTCCTGCTTGGGCTCATGTACGAGTCACGTAAGGAGGTATTGTTATCTACATTTACTCCTTGAGGAGAAGGACTGCAGATTGAACCTGTGATTTTGGGAATTGTTGTTGAATTTCAGTAGAAGAATTTATTTAGCCCTTTGTCAAAGTGATAACTACTCTTATCGGAGTAGGGATATGCTAATTAAAATTTATAATAAGAATTGAATGTGGATAGATGAAGGTGGTAGGGTTCCGTCAAGGGCAACTGAAGCCCAAAGGACGGATGACCTGGTGTTCGTAACACTGCTTCTAAGCATGGACAGTTAGAACTTCAGGCACTGATGATGGTGGATTATATAATGGGTAATACCTTTGTGGGCTTAAAGGAATCTAATAGGATCAGGTAGGATCCTTGGTAGTTATAGTTACTACTTTAAATTAAAATCGGAGTATATAACTCCTCATGACTAGAGAAAAGTGATATGGGAAAAACCCTATGTATGTCGAGGCAAGAAGGTTTTCTTGCTAGATGTTGTCGCATAAAGAGGAAAGTGACTTTGGTTGGTTATGGCCTTGAGAGAAGACAACATCAATATGAGATATGACTGTGAGATTAGTCCTGTAAGTGGCTGAAATCTCAAACTAAAGGACACTAATGATGAAATTAAACTATCAAGTGAATGCATGAGGTAAAAAGGTGCAAGAGATGCACCTACTTATACACGAATGTGTATACATGATCATAAGGATGATTGGAAGATCCTTCGGAAAAGGATATAGAATCCTGATATGTCCATGTGTGTGAATGACATGGGAAAAGTGAAAGAAATAAGCTAGCATGATGAATACTTATATGTGTTTATTTATGCTTGAGTACATGGGTTTAATGCATTATGGAGCTTCCTAATATGAAGCCTGATAGTAATACCGGTTAGGTATGAATGATATTAAATGTGGAAGTGATGCACATGTGTGATGTAAGTTAACAAAACCAAAATATGTATGGATACATAATTTGGGTACATGGCAAAGATGCATGTTTATATTCCTTATGGCATATTTGGTAAACTGCTGAAGCTAACTCACAGCAGAGGCCATCACAAATAGTGATGTATATGCAATAAGGAAGTTGCATGCTGAAGGAGTTCCCTGTGGAGGAACTGTGTGAAGACTCTGTCAGGAAAAGAAAGTCACAACCTTAATGACTGCTGAGAATTAAGCAGCGAGCCACGAGCTTATATGTATGCATGTATGTATATATATATATATATATATATACCATAATCCTGGATTACATTTTGAAAAACATCATCTAATAAATAGAAGACTAATAATGAATCTTGACCATTTTGATAACCGAATGGTAACATGCAGGATGCACAGGTTCATGATTCATTATGGGCAAAAGATTTTTCTATTAAAGCATGTTGATGTATCCTAAGAGTTAGGATGAGCCTAACCCAGGGCTGCTAAGGAAAAGAGCAGAAAGATCAAAATAAGAAGTAGATTGCATAAGTAAAGGGAGAGAAAAGGAGGAACAATTTCCTCACCCTAAGAACCCTAAATTGTTTAATAGAGTCGTAGGATTTAAAAGAGTAGTTGTGAAAACTGGTATAGTTGGTAAAAGGCAAGTAAACCCCCTGAGTATGATTAAGTGAACAAATGAGTACGCTTAATTGAATAGGCTTGGTTGAAGCCATAATTAAGAAAAGGTAGTGAGGCTTTAGAGGTAACTCGACTGGGCTGAAAAGTCCCAGGCGGTGTAGAAAGAGTTGGAAGAAGGGGAGAGTCCTCAATTCTTTCCTTGCTGAGTATTATGTTTTCTCTTGGATGAGAAAGCCGGTATGCTAATGAAAGTAAAGAGGTTTTGACACCATAGTGATAAGGATTGTATTGCTGAAGATATAATCAAAATATGTTGTGTTGCCCTTGTGGAAACATTTGAGGATAATGTGATGAAGTGCATAAAGATATGCTAGGACATTTTGAAGATGTTTTATGAATTCAAATGTTATGATACATGCATTTGATTTAATATTACAACTAATGTAATTGTGACTATGATTATGCATGCTATGTATAGAAAGGAATTGGAGCTATTGAGGAAGACAATTGCCAATGATGGACAACCTCAAGCAGAGGATGACCAGAAGAAGGTTGCGGTTGAAAGATTGTTGAGAGGGTTGTAAAAGTCCCCATAAAACATTGTTGATGAGGTAAAAATCAGAAACATGGTGCTAGGAGCCAAGAATCAGTATAAAGATATTCGTGCCTATGTGGCACAAGGTATGAAGGGATTTGGTAAGAACCCCTTCTGAAATATTATACTTTCTTAGTGTTATGCATGAAATTTTGAAAGGCAGTTGTATGCCTTGGGTACCCAAGTAATGTATGATTCAGGAAGGAGAACCTGAATGATGGAGGTATGAACCTCTGGTAGTAAACATTGTTTGTAACCCTTGGAAGAGCAATTGCATACTGAGTAAAACTACAAGGAATGGTATTTCCTTTTTTAGAAAGTGAATTTGATTATTAGTATGCACAATTTTGAAATTGTTTGTGATGACATTGTAAAGGTGCAATACAAATGTATGTACATGGAAAAGATAACAATTTATTTGGCTGATTGAAGTTTAAAGTGCAGGACGCAAAGAGGTCTTGGATATGGTAGCGTTGTAAACCCATAAGGAAGACCAATTTCCTGCTGAGCCAAACTGCTATGGGAAGGAAATCCCATAATTATGAATTTGGTTCATGTGCGGAACAAATATGGAAATAAAATGTGGAATTGGAAATATATAGGTGACAGATTTACAATAAAAATTTGAATTTAAAAAATTATGATGTCTCATGAATTTCTGTATACCTATGATACAGGTGAAAGGGAAAGATCTACGAAGAAGTGTAGAGATGAGAAACTGAGCTCTCGGGTTTGAGGGAGAACTGTGAGAAAGAGTGTAATTTGATCGCATGAAATAGAGACTGACTCGGGAGAAGGAGAGTAACCTTCATCCCTATCTATGATTGAGTCGGGAGAAGGAGAGTAACCTTCGTCCCTAACTATTTTTGTAATAGGAGAAGGAGAGTAACCTTCGTCCGTATCTATTATGGTACCGAGAGAAGGAGAGTAACCTTCGTCCCTATCTATTACGGTACCGGGAGAAGGAGAGTAACCTTTGTCCATAACTTTAGTTGAGCCAGAAGGCTGTCAAGATGTAAAAACATGAAAAATGGCTACTGTTGAGCCATGAGAACCCCGTGGTAAGCCATGATTTCCTAGAATTTGTTTTGTTGAGGTAACACAAGCCGGAGGGATGCCTTGATAGAGAAATTCTGAGGGATGCCTTGACTGCAAGACTCGATAGAGTCTCTGGAATTCTTTTTGTGCGAGAAAACCTTGGCAAGGCAAGATGGATCACCCGAGAGACTGCATAGCAGAGAAGGGGATGCCTGAGCCTGGGCCTAGAGGGTGAGTGATCACAAGGAAGAGGAGACCTTGATAGTTCTTGTAAACTATTGATTGCGATCATGCACCTAATGGGTATGTCAAGGAAAAACAATGAGCCTAGATAACAAAACAACTATGTGGATACAAATCCATAAACTGCGCAGATAATTATTGTGCTAAGATGAGAAAAAAAAATTCCTAGAAATTTTTATACAATGTTACCACATGAGACTATGATTAATATGCTTGTTGTCCAAGAATTATTGAAAGAAGGTGACGAAGATTAAGGGTATGAAACAGGACCTGACTAACAAAGAAAGATCAAGACTTCTGAAGTGGCTGAATGAGAAAGGCATGACAGGTGTTTCTGAGAAACAACACTGAGGACGATGTCCTTTAAGGGGGAGGGAATTGTAACACCCTGTTTCCCCCAACTTGTAATTAATCATAAAATAGGATTACCATGCTAAGGCATGTGGACAATGTAAATGTATTATTGTTTGAGTTTCCAATAACTGATTGTGGGGGTGAAGCCTTGAAAGTATTGGTCATGATATCACTAGAGGAAAGAATGTGAAAACTATAAGAGAGGGTTCATTATATAAAATAACCCCAAATTTCCCTTGATGGGGATAAGAAATCTCCTTCGGATCCCAAGGAGAGAAACCAGTTAATGAAGAAAGGACCAGTGGTTGAATTATCAACCACTCCCATGAGTGGGAGCATGGTCTAACCATAGAATGTGAACCCGAAGTACCACTAGGTATGACAGACCAAGCTGACCCGAGTTCCCTTATGATAGAAGGAATGGGATGGGTCGAGAACCATCATGGGGAAAAGATATAATAAAAATTAGTAAGGAGAATGCACAGATCTCTCCAGCGGATGATGAACAGAAGGCCACGAGCTTGATTTCGAGTGAGCATATGATAAACCTCGCCCAAGGCCATGAAAAAAAAAGAAATCTCTGAAAGTTGCAGAGAACAGGACCCTAGCAGAAGATGAAACAGAAAAAGAATCCCTGAGAACCACAAGCGTTCCCTGGTGATATCATGTCTTGGCACGGGAGCGGCCAAAGGAATAAGAATGAATTCCTCTGAGCCTATGGTTGGGTGGAAGGATGAACACCCACAGTCAGTTAGTTGGCTACCACCTGTAATAGATAAGTAATCACATACCTTGTGTATTTAAGTGGTACTGTGAATTAAAGTTGGATAGCCTATGAATGTTGCATGGATGGATATGTTTGCTTAATTATTTATACTATACCCTTTTTGTGTCTACTTGATTGTGTAATTAGGCAATTAGGAAATTGTATGAATTGGATGTGTTTTTATACTCATAAATGGTTGCGTTCTGTGGTGGCTTAAGCCAGATCCACGAACTACAAGTTCGTCGACCGTGGGCATACTTTCATGTATGCATGTCAACCCTCCTAGTCGTGTTGAGTCCCTTGGAGGAAGGAGTTTGTTAATCTCAGGAGAGGTAGTGCAAATATGCACTGGCTCTCTATGAGGAAAGCAGAGACCGAGAACCACTTAAGTTCTAGACTTGATGAAGGAGCGCAAGAGTTGTGCAGAAGACACTTCTAAGTGTTAAGTTTAGGAGAATGAGTGCAAATTTCTTAAGACTTTCAAAGCTAATAAATCTCAGGAAGAATAGTGAGATTGAAGTATCAAAAGGGAAGGTTCCTTTGTTTGGAAGATGAACGAACGAGAATTATTCGAGAAGAGCCAAGGTCCGTTGGGTACGGGAAGGAGCGTGGGATTTAACACCTTGATTCCTTCGAACTTCCCGAGTTCAATGAATTGAGAAAGTTCGTCGTAAGGGAGGTAAAATCCCCGAAGTCCCAAAGTCCCGAAGTTAATCTGGGCCTTAGATTTGAGGATGCCCAGGAGCAATACTGACCGTCAGATCTATGAGGTAGTCAGCCCAACAATGACCAACTCTGGGAGAATTCAGTTGAGGAGGCATTCAACCTCCCTAAGGCCGAAGCTCACCTGAGCCGTCGATCTCCGAGAATAGGTGTCAGAATAACTACCACTTTAGAGAAAACTCATTCTATAGGAAATCTTGTGGCAGGAGGAGAGAAATATCGAAGGCTGAAGTGCCGGAGTTCATCCTGACCGTTGATAGTAGGTGATGCGTGTTCAAAGATCTAACACTCTGGGAGGGTTGCACTCCAGAGGTTTGCGTTGGTGAGTAATTTGAAATTCCCGAAGCGCGAAGCCCCAAAGTGATCTGTAGCCGTCGATTCATGGGAGACACACGTCAATAGATCATTAACTCTAGGTGAAATCCTTTCGAGAGAAAGTGAGTGTAGAAAGGTAGAAAATACCGAACGTCGAAATCCCGAAGTAAACCATGACCATTGATCGGGAAGGACACGTGGTGCACGATATTTGACTCTAGAAGAATGTACTCCGGGAGGACGGATTGTTGGAGTGTTTGGATCACCCGAATGCTGAAGTTCTGAAGTGAACCTGAACCATTAGATCCAGAGGGACGCGTGGAAAAAATCCATTGTATTAGGGTGAAATCACTTCAGAGAGGAACGAGTGTGTAGGACTTGAAACTCCTAAATACTGAAGAGCCAAAGTGAACCTGGACCGTCAGATCCAGGGGGATGCGTGGCGGAAATTCGTTGTATTCGGATGAAAGTGGATCAAGGAAGGTTGTAGACCATCGATCCGATGTAAGAAAATTAAAGTAAGGAGTACGTGGGAATTCAAAATTCCCTAAGGAACAAGCTTAGAAGAGACTAGCACTTTTCAGAAGCGCAAATGAGGTCCAAGAGGCGAACTTGTTTCAAGTTTGTAAGCTCAGGAGGGAAGCGAAAGTCGAGACCCACAGATTAGGGTTCGCAGGAAGTAAATCGAAGGTCAAATCCTTCAAGAACTTAGAAAATATTCTAAGTTGGAGCAAGTTAGAAGCTCAGTAGGAGGAGTGACAGTGGCCGTTGGATAAAAATGCAAAGGATCAAGAAAAATCTGATTAGATAAAGTTTCACGAGCCTTAGTGCTTCGCACACACATGAGAGAGAACTTACCAAGGTTTGAGACTTAAGATTTTCGAAGCCCGAAGAGCCGGAAATACGAAGTAAAATCTGAATCTTCCGATCAGCCAAAGTGAATCTGAATCATCGGTTTGTCCGAAGTAAACCTCAAGCGTCGGAATTCCCAAGTGAATATGAGCCATCATATACCGTGAGTTTAGGAGGAGGCAAGTTTGAGACTTGAGATTTTCGAAGCCTGGAGATCCAAAAATCTAAAGTAAATCTCAATCGTCCAATCAACCATAGTAAATCTGAATCGTTAGATCGTCTGAAGTAAATCTCAGGTGTCGGATCACTCGAAGTGAACCTGATCTGTCAGAGTTCAGTAGAGACATGGCGTAGATCTGTGAGATCTGGGTAAAGTCTCGAAGTAATTCATAGTCGTCAAATCTAGAGGAGACTTGGCGTAAATATGTGGATTCCGGGTAAAGACCCGAAGTAATCCTTGATCGTTAGATCAAGTGGTGATCCGGATTATTTTCGGCACGAAATGAGAGCGAAGATATAAAACATAAATATTCAGAGATATTGCAAGAGAGACAACAATATAACAGAGATATAGTGGAAATATAACAAGAGTCACAGATATACAGTAATACACGATTTCTATTAATGAAATAAATG
>JZKD02S1728055.1:44239-57157 GCA_000966675.3 Picea glauca
TCTCTGGTGGACGTAGCCCACACTGGGTGAACCACGTAAATATGTGTCTCTCTTGTATTGTGTGTCTTCTATGTTTTGTTTTTGCATTTGTTTTATTTTATTGCTCCGCGGTCCTATTTTTCTAACACCTTCGACTTCTCTGAAGACCAAATATCGACTGTACACTGTTGTCCTTGATGTAAGATCCCAAAGCTTATATCCTTTCATTCCTTCTTTGTATCCAATAAAAATACATTTGACCGCCTTCTTGTCCAACTTGCTCCTCTTTTCCTTGGGAACATGCACAAATGCATCAAAACCAAATAATTTGATATGTGAAATTGAAGGCTTCTTATTTGAACATACCTCATGTGGATTCATGTCAACTAGCACTGATGAATGAGACATATTCACCATATATCTTGCAGTGTTGTGTGCCTTCACCCATAATTCTTGTGCAAGCCCAACACCACTGAGCATGCTCCTTTCCTTGTCCATCAACATTCTATTCATTCTCTCAACAAATTCATTTTGTTTTGGGGTATATGGTGTGGTATTTTGGCATTCTATGCCACAATTCTTACATAACTAATCAAATTCATTTTCATAGAACTCACCACCATTGCTAGTTCTCAACACCTTAATCTTCTTATTTCTTGAAAAACTGTGATTTCTTCCTCAAGAAATATATCCATATCTTCCTAGAAAAATCATCTATGAAGGAGACATAATACATGGATTCACCAAGTGAAGGAACTGTAGCCGGGACAAACACATCCCTATGCACCAATTCTAGAATCCCATTTTCCCTTGTGGCACCAGATGGGAACCTCACCCAACTTTATTTTCCATATATGCAATGTTCACAAAAGTCAACTTCTAAACCGTATTCAGGAAAACCTTCCACCATACCTTTTATCTGCATAGATCAAATTCGTTTTTCTCCAATGTGTCCCATCCTCTTGTGCCATAGCATGGTTAGGTCTATTTTATCATGTCTTGTTGAGTAGGTTTGTACTGACTCACCCTGATTCTGGTCGAGTTGAGTTGAATTCAAGATAAATGATGTTGTTGCATCCAATCGAGTCAACATTCCCTAATAGCTTGTATAGGGTTCCAATATGAACTCCTTTCATTAATACCATCACACCTCTGGCCATCTTGCACGAATCCTTCTGAAACATAATGTGCACTCTAGCATCACTCATTTTGCTGACAGATATCAGGTTTCTTTCCAAACCTGGAATGTGTAGCACATCTGGAAGGGTTATTTTCCTACCATCCTGTAGTATCAGTTGAACTCTCCCTTGTCTGACAATTTTGGTTTTCGAGTCATCCCCCAAGAACACATCACCTCCATCATATTGTTCATACTCGCAAAACCATTCTCTATGTGGTTTCATATGATAGGATGCTCTTAAGCTGATCAACCAAACACCTTGATCCAACTGTGTACTGGTCAATGCCAGGTACACATCACCTCCCTTATCCAGGGTCATCTTTCTCTTAGTGAACTGCTTCTCGTCAGATCCCGTACTAACTTCCATCGCCCTCGACTTACAATCCTTTTTGTAATTACTAGATTTACTACATTTCAAGCATCTTCTTGTCGAATGAATCGGGGATTTAGATCTACCCTTCGACTTAGATTTTCTACCGAATAATTTTCCTTTATCTCTTTCAATCGGTCGACCTCTCACCACTAAATCATCTTTGGTCGATCCTTCCATGTTCTTTCTTCTCATTTCTTTTGACACTGGAGAAGAAACCACATCTTCTAGCACTAGTGTGGTTGTATTAATCCCTATAGCCAGGACTAATATATCCCAGGAGTCTAGAAAAGAACATAATAGGATTATACACTTCTCATCCTCAGTGATTTTAAATCCACAGATGATAACTGGATTAGAATGGTATTGAACACATTTAAATTCTCAATCACTAAAATGTCGTCACTCATTCTCAAAATATACAATTTATTTCTGAGAACTAACTTATTTACTAGATGTTTTGAATGGTATAAGATTCTTGGCTTGTCCCATAGTTTCTTGGCCGAATCTTCACCTGAGACTTTCAACAGTACTGAATCTCCAAGACAAAGCCAAATTGTACTTATTTCTCTTCTTTCTAGTTTCTCACATTCTTTCGTCGACATGTCTGTCGGCTGGGTACCTGGACAGACCGTTGTCCCTTTTTATCAATCTACAAGAAGATATTCCATTTTAAGCTTCCAAAGCTCAAAATTATGGCCATTGATTTTTTCTATCTCTATTCTTGAACTACTTGCCATTCTTTACCATGATATTTAACACAATTTATGACTTACAACTCTTAGTGTAGCTAGGTTTTATCTCTCAGATTCAAGCAGGGATGATTTTAAGGATGTAAACTTATATTAAAATGTAGAAATGTGGGCTAATATTACTAGTCCTTAATATGAAAAATATAAAACATTTTGCGATAATTTTGTAAAAATGTTCAAATTTCTAAGGATTTTATATAGTTTCTATAAAATTTTGGCGATTTGTAAGGTAAAATAGTTTTATTCTATGGAATTTGGGTGAATCATTTTTAGAAAAAATGAAAATTGGCAAATCTATTTTTGGGAAAACCATGGAAAATTAGCCCATTTGCGAAATTTAGCCCCTAAAATCATCTATGGATTCAAGATTGGTAAATCAATATCTGATACAACCATCAAAGATTAACACAACTCTGATGCCACTTGTCATTAAATAAGATACACTTCCACACTAATCCTAGAATAAGAGAAGAAGGATTCAATCAAGAACGTAAATGATAAAGAAATCACACAATGCACAAAGATTTTACCCTGGAAACCCAAACCTCGAAAACCAACATTCCTTGAGAGTTTTGTTCTCTTGTTGCCTTATTCAATCTGAATAAAATGTTACATGTCTAACATTGGTCCACACCTAAGACACAGTCGATGTCATACCCTCTTGCATGTGCAAGAACAACCCTGTAGCCAATCTAACTTACATCTACATGATGAAAAACCTACATCTAAATATTTCTATAAAGACTCGCTATCTTACGATTCATTAATTATCAACCTTTATGGCCTTACAACATGCCTCTTTATAGTCTTTACAATAGGAAAACCCTAAATTCATGGCACCCAAAAATAATTACAGATCCATGCAGATCATTGGTTACAAATCCCATGAATCTCGGGATTCTGTTACAATCGAATCCAAGTTAGATTACTAGTTGACTACCAATTGACCTTCATTCGGTCTTCAGTCGGTCGCCACATTCCCACCTGCCAACCTCTTGTTGGTTGACCTATTCGAATTGTTTTTTATGTCTTTACCATGTCGAACCGCCTCGACCTTCGACTTCAAATTTACCTAGTCGACTAACTTCGACCTTCGAATTATTTTCAATCTACCTCGACCCTCGACCTGTTGTCTATCCTCCTTGACTTCGACCATCATTCGATCTACCTCGACTAGAATTTCACTACAAATAATATAAAAACCTAACATAGGTACCATCCTTATTTTTCACAAATAATATGAGGGAACCCCAATGAGACACACTTGGGTGTATACACCCCTTCTTCAACAACTCTTCGAGCTGTGTTTTCAAATCCTTCAACTCTAGTGTATTCATCCTTTAAGGAGTCTTGAAAACTGGGGCTACTCCAGTGATCAAATTGATAGAGAAATCAATATCTATCTTGGGTGGAAACCCCAATATTTCTCCAAATACAACATCAAAATCCTTCAAGACTACGTAGTCTTCAATACTTGGCACTTTATCCATGGGTGTCTCTTCCATATGTTCTACAAATATTTGGCATCATTTCCTAAATATTTTCTTCAACTGCAAAGATGAAACTTCTCTAATATTTACTACCCTTGGAATACCCTGAACTATTCTCAAGTTCCCTTCCTCATCCAAGCAATTAAATTCCTTGTTGTAAGAATCTAGGACAACATGATGCTTGTCCAACCAATCCATGCCAATTAGGAAATCACATGAACCCAATGGTATGATATTAAAATCTTCCCTTGTGCACACTCCCTTCATGTCCATTGGACATTCTTTAACCATTTCATTGATTCTTCTTTTAGCTTCTATAGCTAGCTGCACCAACCAAGATTTCCCAAGCTTGCTTCTTGGAAAATGAAATATTTCCACCATCTTAGGATCTATATAACTATGAGTAGCTCCTAAATCAATTAAAATATAAATGGGTTGGTCATTGATATTACCTTCCACTTCAACCATATGAGATTGAAACTTAGTTTTCTTGTCATCCAGGGCTGCGTGGATCCTCGACACATTTCTTCCCATGTCCTCCATTGTATCGAATTGTTGTACATTGTGAACAATCCTCACTTTTTCACCTCTGTGAGGGAAATATCTGTAAATATGCTCTCCTTCACAACCCCAACATTTAATAGGTTGTTTCCTTGATATTTGCCCCATTTTTTTATGTCATTCTGGGATCTTTGGAAGCTGGCTTGGTCCCCTTCTTCCTCTGCTCCATCTTTCCTTTCTTATTGTCTTCCCAAGAATTTTGGAAAGTTGGTCTTCCTCTATGTTGATCATAGAGGAGTTTATCTCTCCTTATGGGATCATCATATTGTATCTTATCACTGAAAATTGATGGAATCCCACTCAGGTACCTTTAAATATCGAATTGTTCATCCTTGATAAAGTCAACATATTTCAACAAATCTAAAAATATCCTTTCATACTCATCCATGGTAATACTCCCAAGCTTGAGTTCGAATAAATCCTTCATCTTCCTATCATAATAATTCTTGGTTAAGTACTTCTTTTGAAAATTCCTTTTGAACTCCCTCCAAGTAACCTTCTTCTCATTAATGTGTTTCACTTCTACAAATTGGTCCCACCACATTGATGCTTTTCCCTTGATATGGTAGATGAAAATTCTTCCTTATACCTATGAGGAGTAATTATGTATTTAAAAGTACTTCCCCGCGCCCAATATCCAAGTCTCAACATCCTCATATTTCTTGTTCTCACCATCAAAGGCAGGATTCTCGATCTTATTCATTTCTCCTTGTAATTAATCTACCCTCGACCTCCTCTTATGCCTTTTGACATGAGATAAGCTTAGACTGTTGTGTGCTCTTCTAACCGAGTGTATTGGTGAGTGATGATGGTGTCTACCAACGCCTTCCAATTCTCCTCTTCTGGCATGAGATCTATGACTTTTTGACTTTCTTTATTTTGTCTCCTTGTCCATTTTCTTCTCTATTTTTTCTAAGCTCTGCAACAACTTGAAGTTGAAACCATCTTGTTTCTCCTTGGATTTCATAAGCCTCTCATTATCATCTTTATAAATCTGGACATCTCTTTGAAAACTCTTTATAGTCTCCACCAAATTCATACTTTCTTCTTTGCCTTCTCCATGCCCATTGTATTTTTTCCCTGCATTAACCATGGCCACACACAATCCCCAGACTTCATCCTCATGGATGTAAGTCCTATGTGCATCTTCCATGCCTCTAATATCTTTGCTGATCTAATTCTAATATGTTTTCTCATAACTTTGCAAAATGTGCAGGAAATAGGATTTGTGGAGTGTCCACTCAAAATGTTGGACATCTCAAAACTAGGTACATAGTTATGATCCAAAAATATTCTCAACAATATGTCTCGCTATGAAAAATTACAATTTCATAAATATATTAAGATTATGCACCATTCTTCCCTTTTAAAACACCATAATATTATTTCTATTTTTTCGTGAATTTAATTGCCCAATTCCCATTTCAGGGTGAATATATGAACTCCTCTATCCAAAACCTTTCCAATGACTTCTTTCCTTCTCAATTTCAAGTCTTGTGAAAAAAGTTATCACCATTTGAATATTACCCACTTTCTCCTTCTGCACACCCTTCAACCAGGTGCACTTTTGGCTATGTCCAAGCATCCTTTACACTAGCTCCTTTGGATTCAAGAGCTCAATTGGTTTCCTTCATGATCCTATTTTGGACAATTTGACCAATTTTCACCTTTACCCAAGCTCTAAGCTACTAGATACAACCTGCTAAAGTTTTAGTTGATTAACCTCTTTTAGCATTAAATTCTACAAGTGTCTTCTACCTTCTCCTTTGCATTTTAAGAACACAGATTCTGAATATGAATTCATGGTTGTATTCTATGGCTCAAGATATTTCCATAAACTACTCATGTTCCCCAATCCGATTCATGAACAAGAATTTATGGCCTCTGGAGTGAACCTACACCCCAAAATTACCTTGCACTATTTGTTCTGTAACTCCCTCATACAAGCTCTATTTGACGAACAATTTATCTCATTAGAAATATCTCTCCAAGTTGTATCATTTTAGATGCAGAAAATGTATGTCATGGAAGTATTTCCTAGAAGGAAAAAAATTTTCGTAAAAAAATGACTTCTAAAAATGTTGTTTAGGCCTCTGAAAATGGCCTGTAAGTTAATGACCTGAGATTCACTGTAAATTTCCATCAAATTTGTCAAATTTGTATTGTTTCTAAGAATTTTAGCTAACTGGGATGATGATGTGGCATCTTGGGTCCACCTGGCATCGCGAGGTGGTGCCATGTCAGCCTTTGATTATGTYGACCTACCCTGTTAGCCTCAATATTCTTCCTATCTCCCCTTACTTACTTTTTCCTTTCCTATTTTCCCTTCCTTCCACCCCACGTGCATTAMTTTTCCTTTTSGGCCCCAAATCCCATGTRGCACCTTCTTATTTGTTTACRGGTTGGGAAGGCYCTATTCYGCACCCAATTCCTGATGCACRCAGAATTTCAYGCCCATCTGATCCAATGMCAGATGATCGGTGGGGGTCAGTGGMAATCAACGATGGTCATTACACCCCCCCCCCTCAACCTATTGAACRTTAACAAAGGGAGGAGGGTCCACGATGGAARTYGACAGTTTCCCATATGGCGATGTGTCAAATMCTTGGTGSACTGYRGCCCCTYCTATGGTGGTTTCTGAAACCACCCAAGACCTCCATGGTGGTTTCCAAAACCACTAGCCCCCCCCACATCAAGGTTCAACAGGTCTTGTGGCAAGGTTCCATAGGCATGTCGGTGCCCGCCATTGTGACTCTGACTCATCTGCCACCTGCCACATCTGCTACTGTTGCCACCATGTACCTTCCACCATGGCAGTACACGTCACGCCTATTCCACGTCAACTGAAACATGGATCCCACGTCATGCTGACATCACCATATGAAAAAATACCCAAATTCTTCCAATTTTACAAAATTTCTGAATTTTCAAAAATGCCCAAAAATGCATAATTTTGAAATTCCTTTCTCAGGTCACCATTGGAGCTCTATACTTAGTTTCATATAACTTAATTATCCCTTGTGAGTATCAATTTAACATCCATACACAAAAATTCAATCTTTTCCCATCACATTTTCCATAGATTTCACTGTAGAAATTGGGGATTTTGCACATTTCACCCCATTTTCTCCCAATTTCACCACGAGTGCTCTTCAACTCTCAAATTCAGCTAGCGACAAGCCCAAAAGTACCCACTTAGAGATTAAAATTTTGGAATTTTAACTCATGGGCTCAATTCTTCAAATTTCCCTGCAAATTCTTCCCCAATTTTACTATAGTAATTTTGTCAAACAATTTGCAGTATTTCCTCTCTGATATCTTGTCAAACACTTTGTAGGTATACTTTGCAAATTTCACTTCTATGCTCTATGTTTGGCCCATGCAGGCTCAGTGTCAAAACTAGAGCTTTGATACCACATTGTAGCATCCCTAGTCCCAAGTTGGGCAACGCCACACACAAAAGTTCTGCCTCTAACACCAATTAATTAAAATTAAAAAGATATACATATGAACAATTTATGTAGTATAACAACAGAAAAATGCAAGTATAAACATAATAATAGTCTCATAATAGAATTATCATAAACTGCTAATAGTCTCATAACACTTATCTTTTAAAATAATCATCAACTACATGCATGGCTCAGATGTTCCACTCAACCATACACTTTGCTGCTCATAAGATCTCAGTAGCAAGTCACCCTCGAGCTGGGACTAGAAACTCAACTAGGGAAGGATTCCTAAGCTAGGCTAAGGTCTAACCAACATAATAATACACAGATCAAGGTACCAACTGCTGCAACTATCCTACAACTTCTCATTTCCCATAGCCTATCCCACCCCAGGAAGTGTCCCCCTTCTCTGCTCAACAATCCTTTGACTACCCCACTTCTCTTCTGGGGCTTCAACAATAGGTCAGACAGAAAGTCTCAGAGTCCTGTAGCTATTTCCCATCAAGTGGGGAATGATTCCCAACAGTTCTCTCACCTAGAGAGAATTCCCATGGGCTTGACAACCTACTTCTTCAAAGTACACACATGCTTAACAACCTGCTTCTTCAACTCAGATTACCCAAGCTTACTGGTTATCAATAAATTCCCAATTAGATCCAAAGTACAAATACAAATCATGATGGAAAGAAGGGTACATATGGCAAGAGTCAAGGTGAGAATGATGAGTGAATAATGGGAATAATCCTGGGAAATTACACTAAGTTCTCACAATATATTTCCATGTTCCCAAATTGACACTTTTCATGTTGGGAACTACCTTGGGCCCACTTGTGGCACGTTTCCCCACCTTAGTAACTTAGGAATAAATTTAACATATATTTGACTTTGGGAAATATTAATATAATATTTCTTTGGCTTAATCCCCCTTTGGCTTAGAGCCTCTTCCTAGAACCTTAGACCCCCTTTCCATTTAGTGGAGTTTTAGTCGCTCATTCTCTTTTATCTTGTTGGTCTACAATATTATGTATTTTTATTAATATTCGAGTGTGATTACATATTGCAATCATAGGCACGTTGGTATTTTAAAATTCTGGTTCTCCGACCTAATAACCACACAAGCATTCTGGCCTCAAAACATATTTACAATGACACTCTGGACCAAAATATCATGGCTTACTAGCCTATATGTACATTTACAATTGGGGTTTGGCCTAGGGGTATTACACATGGAATGAGTTTGCATGAATATCTTGCTATGAAATATATGTTTCACCAACAACATGCTTTATAGAACTATCTATAATTATGTGGTGGAATAATGTTGCATCTTTAATTATACCCTTCGTCTAAGATTGAACATGATTTTTCGAAGAGGTGATTTCTACAACCCAATATGAGCAAGATGTGTAATTCCTTTTGTGCTCAACATAGAGTTCACAAGTGGTATTTAGAAAACAAATTGAAGCATGCATTGAATTTCAACCCTAAGCTTTTTACTATAGAACAAAGTGGTCATCTTCTATTCCTTATTACTGTAGAATAGAGGGGTCCTCTTCAATGTCATCTTGATTGACATTTACTGCACTGTGCATGTTTGACTCTTGTGAGATCTACCCTCTGCTTCCTTTCTTTTGAAACAATGGCCCTATTCTTTGGCATAAAAATTTGGCTATGAAAATCATTTGCAATAATGCCAATGAAACATAGACTTAAAGCATGGTTACATTGTGATAAAAATATCAAAGTTGCTATCATTGGTGGTCATTATGTAGTCTTATACTATCTCATAGTTCCTCAAGGTGAGTCAAGAGCAAGTCTTGGTGGAATTTATAGCATTTAATCCAAAAATAAACTCAATTCTTGAATGAAAGGTAATTAAAGGACCAAACATTAATAAATGAATAATGTATTAATATCTTTTCAAAAAAAATTCTCATATGCATATATGTTTTGAAAATTAAATTAGGAAGGATATATTTTTTGGATTTTAGCATATGGATACGATACACTACAACACATAAATAGGTAGTAATAATATCACACACCACACTTTGCATAAAATTAAACAATAAAAAAAGAAAACCCATCACACAAGAACACACTATTTATGTTGGAAAACCAAATAGGAAAACCAACATTGAATGGTTGATTGGTTCTCATATTTTGACAATCTCTATTACAATGTAGCTCATGGCTCTTTTTGCATCTTCCTATTTTGGTAAGCTCCAACGAAAATCCCTTTGAGAGTCAAATTAAAAGATGATATAAGAGAGTTGGTGGAGTAATGGGAAGACCAAAAAACTGATATTTCAATTTCCATTCATCTCTCTTTTCCTCTCTTATTCTTATTGTTCTATTTTATTTAATTATTTTGCTCTCTTTTGTGCATTAATCTTTAAAATTTGCATTGTCCTTAATGTTTTTCCTACTCATTATTTTTGAATTTCACTTAAGTCTTGAGTCTTACAACCATTATTGGTTTGAATCGATTTTGAATTACTCATTGTGGACCATGGATGTTAATGCTTACAAGATATTTTGAATAAGGCATGTTGGTACTTTGACAATAAAGAGTAAGGTATGCTTTATTTACTTTGTGGTAATTTGAATCTCAAGAACCTCAATGTTTTCATGAACAATTTTGATTTGAATTTTTTTCTTATCCCTAAGAGTAAAGATGAAGTTTAGAAACAAATTTTCGATAAAAATAATAAAAATATGAGTTATTCTAAAAAAATCATTCTCAGTCAATGTGTCATTCTCAGTGAATGTGGGCATGGGTGTGAATGCTTACAATACTTTGTGAATAAGGCATGTTGATATCTTGATGACATTAATAAGGCATGTTGATATCTTGATGACTTAATGTGAGCATGGGTGTGAATGCTTACAAGACTTTGTGAATAAGGCATGTTGATATCTTCATGACTCAATGTGGGCATGGGTGTGAATGCTTACAAGACTTTGTAAATAAGGCATGTTGATACCTTGATGATATGGATTACAATGTATTTTTTTTTTTATATTGTGGTCCATTTATTTTTTCCCATAGTGGTCATCTTCACTTAATGCAATTCTCTCATATGCCCGATATGCCCTCACAAGATATTGAATTTCCTAAGCTTTGGTAAAAGTAATATGTATTTTAAATTCAATATAAAAGTATATATATACTTATGATCAATTTATTTTGTTAGAAGGGAGGCTATATCAAATCATGAAAGTTTAGTGTTGATTGAGTGCCTACCCATGATGAGTGATTCCTACCGATGGTGAGATAATTACTACCTTTTACAATAGAGTTTGAAGCTCTTTTATGGTCCTATAGGACTAATGAACAAGGTATCAAGCTAGCTTTTCACGCATGGTTATTCGTATTTCTGCAAAAATAATGTGCACTAAGATGAGTTATGAATGTAATCCACTAAAGTTTTTAAAGATAATTATGTCTATAATATGTAAAGCTTGGTAAATGATATGAACATTGTTAGTAGATTATTCACTAAGATTTGATGAAATGTTAAGTTACCTATCGAATTCTTTAGATTTGTCAATTGGTATCTCCTCTTGTGTTTACGGTCGGTCTATGTTTTTGTCTATTTGTTGACCTCTCCTCTTGGTTTATGTTTTTTTGGTCTATTTGTTGGTTTGTCCTCTTAGCCTATGTTTTTGTTAATTTATTGATTTTCACTTTTATTTTTATTGGTAGTCTATGTTTTAGTTATTTGTTGGTCTCTTCTCTTGGTCTAGTTTTTAGTGTATCTTTTGATCTCTCTTTTTGTCTAAGTGTTGGTGTTTCTTTCTTTTTGGTGTTCTATGTTTTTTCATTATTACAAACTATATAATTTTAAGATACACGTTGAATAGATGCGTGAAGATAAGTATGACATATGTGAAGATAAGTATGACATATGTTGACACTCAACATAAAAACTGTTAACATAAAAACAAAGAACACATATTCATGGGAAGTATTGTATGCATAAATTGATAAAAGGTGTATATTCATGGGAAGTATTGTATGCATAAATTGATAAAAGGTGTATTTTGCATAGATAAAAAATATTTAAAATAGATTATTTCTGATAAAGCTTTAGGTAAAAAATTCAACATAAATTTAAATGTTTGTCATAATTTCACAGATCAAAGTTCCAAGGGCACAATTTCTCCATTTTGGGATTTTGAATTGGTCCAAAAACTTGAAATATCTTAAAACAACTTAGAACTATACCATCTATACACTTTTTGCTTTACCAAATTTTAATAAAGATACAAATTCAAACCATTTTCAATAAACCATATACAAACCACACTTTGTGTAGATCATTACCATACTCTAAATGTAGAAAATGTATACAAAAGTTGGCGTGGAAATGAAATACCACAAAAGTGAAGTAAAGAAATCCACAAGATGTGTCAAGATGAACCTAATTTGCTTTTAAAAAGTCCTCATGTCCTGGAATTGTAGATATTTGCTTTTAATAAGTCCTAGTGCCTTGGAATTGCAGATATCAGATGTTGAGATTGCACAATCTTAGTGCAATGGGGGTTTTTCAAGGCATTGAATCCATTTATGCATTCAAAAATGCAATTTAAACAATGAGAAATTGCAAGTTCACCAACGATTTTATAGTTAGGTTCCAATAAGTTCCAATAATAAAATCCACATGTCCTTCTACACTTAAATTGTGATAATACTAAATTTTGTTAGTTTGATTCAAAGTACATTACAGGGATAATTTTAAGGTTGGAAATTTGTCCCATAATGTAGAAACCTTGGTGAATGTTACTAGTCCATTATATGCAAACTATAAAATGATTGGTGATATTTTTGTAAAAACATTCATTTTTCTAATGATTTAAAATATTTTCTATAAAATTTGGGCTATTTTTAAGGTAAAATCATTTTATTCTATAGAATTTGGGAAAATCACTTTTAGAAAAAATGGAAATTGATGAATCTTTTCTTTTTTTGGAAAAATAATGGAAAATTATCCCATTGATGATATATAGTGTTACGAACCTGAATCAGATCTGAAGATATAATCAACACAATTACTGAATACACAATAGATCCACAAATCAATCTAGAAGAAACCACACAATATTATTACCAAACCCTTGAGGTAGGGCA
>JZKD02S1728055.1:58468-78582 GCA_000966675.3 Picea glauca
ATGTCGCGGCCCTCTTTTTTCTTCTCCGAAAAAAAAAATCTGCAAAAATAAAAAATATTTGCCCACAACTCCGGCCAAGGAAAGTGCTCTGATACCACTTGTTAAGAACCTGAATCAGATCTGAAGATATAATAAACACAATTACTGAATACACAATAGATCCACAAATCAATCTAGAAGAAACCACACAATATTATTACCAAACCCTTGAGGTAGGGCAACACCATATAATGGATCCTATTATGGAAGGGATCCTCTCCTGTTCACTTGCCTCTTCGAGGGGGCTTCCTCCTATTGAGATACCGCTCCAAACACAATACTTCTCTTCATGTCTCATTACATTGCTTGAGCCCCTTTATATAGTGCTACCATCACCTAAAAACATTCTAGAGGAGGAATCTTCTAGAAGTAGAACCTTCTAAGAAGTCGTCTTACATTTATTATATCTAACTATCATAGTGGGCCTTATTTAATAATATAGTGGACCTAGTCCAGCTTACATTGAATGACCTCCACTATTATCACTATGGGCCCTCTAGGCCCCCCCACTACCTCTCTAGCTACCTTACATATAGCCCCTAAACCCTGTATGGGGTGACATGAGGCGAAGGAGTGACAGCAGGCTATGCACTTAGCCCAGGATTAAATGATGAAGGCCGTCACCATTGCACCCATATTAATGATGCAGGACAACCATAACAACAGTTCAGAGATGGGAGGACTCCTCCCTCGAGCAATCATTAATGAGCTCGGTGTACTCAACAAGCTTGAGGTTAAAGGCGGTTATGGGTTCTCGAAGTCTGGTTATTCGCTTTCTTTCACTCCGGCCTCGGCTCTGCTCCTCGTATGGAGGCTCTGGTGTAGTTTCACGCTCCTTGCACCCTGGTTCACCATCCTTCCGTGGAGCATTGGCACGGATACTCCTGTTTATACTCTAAATTGGCTTCTGCCCTCGTCCTGGCCTTCGTGTTTTCCTCGACGAGCGCCCTGCAATCTCACTTACCCCCAAGATACTATGACTAGGAAACGAGCAACGCCTCGCCGTGGTTCTGCTTGGAACGCCCACAAGGCGCAGAGGCGGCGTAAAGAGCACTTTGAACGTGCTCTGGCCATGGCTACTTCACTGCTTCGAAAGAAGGCTCAGGCGAAGGAGAAGGCTCTGCTCTCCATAATTGCTGAAAAGGAAACTGGCCGCAGCAGTGCGGACACCGTTAAGATGGAGGACGGCACAGAGAATTTGTACCCGGCATGTATTGTAGAGGAGGACCCAACTTTGGAGGACCTGACGACAATGGAGGCGCCATGCGACACAGTGAGGTCTGGCAGAGAGGAAAACAAAACCAAGTCGGGTTTGGATGCTGATCTTCCTGGTTGCATTGTGGAAGAGGTTCCCTGGCAGGACCTGGAAGCGGCGTTGGATGTGGATAAAATGTACCTGATGGGAAAGGTAGCAGAGGATGGTGCGAAGAGAAGGATACTCGACGACGAGGGTGGTGAACTGCATGGATTTCTCCTCCGTGAGGAGCAGTTGTCCCTGGTGTTCGAGCTCCGAGGCCACATGTCTAACCTGGAGCATCGTGCCCTCCTCATGGGCCAATGCCTGGACATGCTTCTCGATGCTTACTCTGGTGCTCCAATTCGTCGAAAGTGCCCCCTCTGCGCGCAACCTTTTGCCATTCCAGCCGGGTCCACGTGGAAGACAGATGATGGAGACAGGTCACCATTTACCTAGGTTTTTTATGTTCTCTGGCTCTTTAGTTTTTATGCTACTGTTTTATGCTCTTTTAAACTTTAGGCACCTGTCCTGGTTTCCTCCGGGCAGGACAGATGCCACTAGTTTACAGTTGTTTTTTGCTATGCACCTATGCTGGTTTCCGGTTTCCGGCAACATTTTGGGTGACTCAGACTCTTGACTCTGTATATCTTGTTACAGTTTTTTGATAATATAATATAGCAGGCTCCCCCCCCTTTTTTATTTAAAAAAAAAGATATATAGCCCCTAAAATTTTCCCTACTACAATATATCCATCTATAGTGACAACCTTGATATTCCCCCATTTCAAGGGGAATAAGCTCAGTCAAATTTACTAGGTATTCTTTCATTAATTTTTTTTTCAATATGAAAAATTACTTCTACTGGAGCGCTTATAAAAAGTTCATTCCAAAACTTTAAAATTGTGATATATATATATATATAACAAATTTTAGATTAAAATAAATTTATATGATCAAGAGTGGGAAATTCAAGGATTGACAAAAGGAAATAGAGTTTTTATGAGGATTAGGAATTGCAACCAAAAATATGGTGGAAGTAATAACCATTTTTCAGGCCTAGTCATACTATTACTCCTCCAATAATCATAATCATAAGAAGTTTATTACTCCTCGAATAATCATAATCATAATCATAAGAAGTTTATTACTCCTTGAATAATGATAAGATCATTGTTCCATCAAAACCTTCTCAATTTTTTTTGACTACTTTCGACTATCTCATGTCTGGCAAAGGATTTTTGCATTGGTTCATCAATTCACAAAATTATAGCTCTCCTAGGCGTTAAGAACATGTTTTTCCATCAAAACCCCCTCTAAAATTTTTGACTATCATGTCTAGCAAATGATTGTTACATTGGTTCATCAATTCACAAAACTATAACTCTTTTAGGTTTTAAGAACACAAAATAGGCAGGCCAATGCTCAAACCAAAATAGGGGCATTCTTGGCAGAAGATTGTTGCATTGGTTCATCAATTCACTAAACTATAGTTCTTCTATGTTGTAAGAACGTGTTTTTCCATCAAAACCCTCTTTAAAAATTTCGACTATCTCACGTTTGGCATAGGATTGTTGCATTGGTTCATCAATTCACAAAACTATAGCTCTTCTGGGTTTTAAGAACGCAAAATAGGAAGGCCAATTCTCAAACCAACATAGGGGCATGTTTGGCATAATATTGTTGCATTGGTTTATCAATTCACAAAACTAGATCTCTTCTAGGTTTTAAGAACATGTTGTTCCATCAAAACCCTCTCTAAAACTTTCAACTATCTCATGTTTAGTAGAGGATTGTTGCCTTGGTTCATCAATTCACAAAACTATAACTCTTCTCGGTTTTAAGAATGCAAAATAGGTACGCCAATGCTCAAACCAACATAGGGGAAGGGGAAAAAATCTAAGAACATGTTATTCCATGAAAACCCTCTCTAATAATTTCAACTATCTCATGTTTCACAGAGGATTGTTGCATTGGTTCATCAATTCAAAAAACTATAACTCTTCTGGTTTTAAGAACACAACCCTCTCTAAAAATTTCGACTATCTCATGTTTCGCAGAGGATTGTTGCATTGGTTCATCAATTCAAAAAACTATAACTTTTCTAGGTTTTAAGAATGTAAAATAGGTAGGCCAATGCTCAAACCAACATAGGGGCAGGGTGTAACATCCCTGACCCTCCAAAGACCGAGTAATGCTACCATGCAGAATATACAGCTTAAATGATATATATGCATTAAATCAAATTAACACATTTAACATAGAGTTACTACCATCATACATACTTAAATAGAATTAAGAACAATTCATACATGCAACAGATTACATGAAAGACATACAAGCATCACAAAACATGCATAAAATACATAATGTTGCACAACAATGATATTTATCTTTTAGCTGGAGTAATCCACTAAATGCGTGCAAACGTTCCATGAACCTCCCAGCCTTAGAACATGCTGCTCATCACTCTCAACAGTAGGTCACCCCCAAGCTGGGACTAAACTCCACTGGGCAAGGGAATTCTATGCTTGGCAAGGACAACAAGGAAGTTGCACAAAGAAATAGGAAGGATCTTTTATCCCAAGAGCCACTTATGCCCACAAAACATAGACCCTCATTCCCCACACACCTGGTCCACCCCAAGAGGATACACCTTCACTAATACAAGTCCATTGGCTAGTACACCTCCCTTACCTTGGGCTTCAACAACAGGCTGGACCAAAAGTCTCAGAGTACTATAGCTGCTACGGGTATCCCTTCCAGGAGAACTCACTTCCCAGTAGGCTCTCTCACCTGGGAGAGATGCTCACATGCCTGACAACCTGCCTCTTCAACCAGTCTTCGACTCAACTATAGCCAGTTACGGATGACAACAACAGAAACAACAACAACAACCGGGAAAAATGGGTATGGACACCCAACAAGACAATAGCCTAACACTAAGTCACAACACGGCTTAGGCGACTACAATTGCGTTGGGCTTCACAGGAAATAGCACAGGACGAACATCCCCATTTATGATTTCAGAGATGCGTGAGGGTATGCTGCGGGTCAGTACAGTTCAGGAAAAACAAAAGGAAGAAACCCAAAACGATTCAGGTACGAACTTGGCTCTGCAAGTGCGAATAGACTAGCTTCACAAAAAAATACATAGGTCAACTTTTAAGGTTCTGGTTTTCAGAATGCATGATTATGCCAAGGTCGATCACAGAGGCAAAATGGGTTCCCGTGTAGGATGCCAGAATGGCAGAACGAATTTAGGCGAATGATGGCATAATGACTCGCGAACCCTCCAACACGAGTTGACGCTTCCAATTTAGTTGCATGTGCCCAGGTTGACACTTGTCTTCCTGGAGCTACATGTGATCCATTTATCTTACGTCCCACCTTCTAATAACTTAGGATAACAAAACATATAATGTTCACCTTAGTCCTTAGGAAATAATATTAAAATATTATTCCTCTAGAGGTAAGCCCCCTAGCTTAGCCCCTAGGCCCAATACTTAGCCCCCCTTCCTTACCCTACCTAGTGAAGCTTAGTCCCCCATAAATCTTCTTCGTGGTTGTTCTACACGCAACAATGTTTATATTTTATTAATAATGTTCTACATAATTACATATATAAAAATCAAGCTCATTGGCCTTGGCATCTGGCTCACCAACCTAATAACACATAAGTCTTTCAGCTTAAAACTACTTGTCTCACCAGCCTAATAACACATAATTACAATTCAGAAGGGGATCAGCCTTGGGGTATTAAAATCCCCTCCCCTTATTTTTTCACCATCCTCAGTGCAATTTATTTACAAAACAACAACAATATTTCCAAAATCTTCAAAAAGATGTGGGTACTTTGCCCGCATAACATCTTCATGCTCCCATGTTGCGTCCTCATGACCGTACCAGGTCCACTGGACTTTTACAATCCCTATGGATCGATTATGGAGATGCTTGCTTTTTCGGTCCAGTATACGCACTAGATGCACTTGTAAGACACCTTCTTGCTCCACCTGAATCACATTCCAATCGATTACATGATTAGCATCAGGTATATATTTATTAAGCAATGGAATATGAAACACATTATGCATAGCCATGGACGCTGGAAATGCAAGCATATTTGCAACTGGTCCAATCCTTTATAGGATTTCAAATGGTCCACAAAATCTGGCTGCCAACTTTGAACAATTTCCTAGCTTCAGGGAACTTCTGTTAGCTTTCACTTTCAGGAAAACATGATCACCCACTTTAAACTCCCTGTGGGTCCTGTTCTTATCAGCATAACTCTTCTGTCTATCTTGGGCATCTTTCAAATTCTTAATCTTCAACATTTGTTCTTCCATTTTCTTGAGCAACTCTGGCCCAACCACTGATCTATCAGCTGGATTATCCCAACTTACTGGAGTATTGCACTTTCTTCCATAAAGTGCTTCAAATGGGCTCATCTTCAACGATGCTTGATACCCACTGTTCTAGGCAAATTCTACCAAGTGTAGGTATTCTTCCCATTTAGATGGTTTGTCCATCACATACATCCTTAACATATCTTCTATCACTTGGTTTACCCTCTCTGTCTGTCCATCAGACTTAGGATGATAAGCAGTGCTGAAGTTCAGATTCATTTTGAACCCTTTGAATAACCCTTTCCAAAACTTTGAAGTGAACTTCGGGTCTCTGTTAGACACAATTGTCTTGGGAATACCATGCAATCGTGCTATTTCCCTCATAAAAATATCAACACTGTTAGCTGCCTTGTGAGTAGTCTTTAATGGAATGAAATGGGCAACTTTTGTAAGCTTGTCCACCACCACCATGATTGAATCATGTTGCTTGTCGGTTCTGGGCAATCATGTGATGAAATCCATTGTCACTACCTCCCACTTCCACTCAAGAATGGGTAAAGGATGTAACAAACCTGTTGGGTGCATGTGCTCAGATTTAACCTTATGGACCTCCATACATCTAACGACGTAATCTGCAATTTCTTTCTTCATACCTGGCCAAAAGTAATGGCTCTTGACTTCTACCACAATTTTATGATATCCAGGGTGCCCAATGTAAGGCGCATTATGCATTTCATTCAAAATCACAAGTTTCAAGTCCTGGACATTAGGTACATAAATTTTGTTCTTATACAAAAGTATTCCATCGGCCTCTAATTTATAATCTTCCACTTTCTATAGCATCTTGCCATGCTGTAGCTTTGCTACCAAATCCCTGTACTGCAAATCTGCATTTGTAGCTTCCAAAATTCTTCCCTTAATATCAATTTGTTACATGCTAATGGTTGTAACATGTAGTTCATGCACTCTCCTGCTAAGTGAATTAGCCACTTTGTTCTCCTTTCCTTTGATATGCTTGATATCAAAGTTGTACTCACAAAGGAATTCTAACCATCTACTCTTCCTAGCATTTAAATTTGGTTGATCAAACAAATACTTCAGATAGTTATGGTCTGTCCTCAGTTCAAACCTCCTTCCCATGAGGTAATGCCTCCATTTCTTCAAAGTGTGAACAATGTCCGCCAACTCCAAATCATGAGTGGCATAGTTCTTTTCGTGCTCTTTCAGCTTCCTAGACTCATAACATATTACAAATCCATTATGGCCAAGGACTCCTCGTAGTCCTTCTTTGCATGCGTCTATACATACTACAAAATCCTCATTTGGATCTGCAATCCTCGGGATTGGATCACTGGTTAAAATTTGCTTCAATCGCTGGAATATCTTCTCACATTCTTCTATCCACTGAAACTTCTTCTCCTTCCTTTGCAAGGAAGTGATAGGGTGAGATATCCTTGAGAATACTGTAATGAACCTTCTGTAATATCTAGCTAGACCGATAAAGGATCTGACTTCTGTCACATTCTTCAGTGCTGACCATTCCCTGATGGCTTCTATCTTCTCAGGATATACAACTATACAATCCTTTGAAATGATATGCCCCAAGTAATGGATCCACTTTTGATAAAATGAGCACTTGCTCAATTTGGCATACAACTGGTGCTCTCTCAACACGTGCAACACCATCCTCAGATGTTGTTCATGCTCTTCCTCCGACTTGTAATACACTAGGATGTCATCCAATAAGACTATGAGAAACTTGTCTAGATAGTCCCTGAATACACCATTCATTAGGCACATGAAAACAATGGGTGCATTAGACAACCCAAATGGCACCACTGTGAATTCATAATGACCATACCTTGTTCTGAAGGTGGTCTTGCTGATGTATTCATCCTTTATTCTTGCCTGGTGATATCCTGACCTGAGATTTATTTTTGAAAATATCTTGGCATCCTTCAACTGATCAAAGAGATCATCGATCCTTGGTAGAGGATACTTGTTCTTTACAGTTACTTTGTTCAACTATCTGAAATTGATGCATAATCTCAATGTCCAATCCTTCTTCTTCACAGATAGGATCGGGGCTCCCCAAGGTGACACAGTTGGGCATATATACCCTTTCTTTAGAAGCTCTTCAAACTGCATTTGCATTTCTTTCAACTTTGGTGTACTCATTCCATAAGGAGTTTTTGACACTGGAGATACTCCAGGCATCAGGTTTATAGAAAAATCAATATCTCTCTTTGAGGGTAGTCCTGGTACCTCCTGGAATACATCCTCAAAATATTTTAATAATTCATGGTATTCGATCTTTGACACCTTATCCTTAGGTGCTTCCTCCATGTGGGCTACAAAAAATTGACATCCTTTCCTGTAGCACTTCTTCAGCTGCATTGCTGAGATTTCTTTAACAGTAATTTCCCTGGGAATTCCTTGGACTGTTCTTCGATTCCCTTCCTCATCTAGACAAGTGAATGCCTTGTTATGACAATCCATGATTTCATGGTGCTGGTCCAACCAATCCATCCCAATTAGACAGTCATAAGAACCTAAAGGAAAAATGTTCAATTCAACCTTTGTGCTCAGTCCATTCATGTCCACATGAAATGACTTAACCAATTCCATAACCTTTCTCTTGGTTCCTATAGCCAACTACACTAACCAATATTTTCCATGTTTTCTTCTCGACAATTGCAAACGTTCCACCACTCTAGGATCTATATAGCTATGGCTAGCCCCTGAATCAATTAAAATAGTAAATGGTTGGTTGTTAATCATACCTTCCACTTCAATCATGTGCAATTGATATTATTCTTGCTTGTTGTCCGGGGTTGCGTAGATCCTTGGTACTCTACGGCCCATGTCCTCCATTGTTTCTGCCTGTTTAATATTGTGGACAGTTCTCACTTTGTCATTCCCATGGGGGAAATATCTGTACCTATGATTTCCTTTACAACCCCAACATTCCATAGGTGGTTGTCTTGGCATTTGTCCACCCACTTCAGCCTTCCTGGGCTCTCTAAAACTAGGTTGTCCTTGAGGGATATTACTGAAAAATGGTGGTTTGTTTCCCTTTTTCCTTTGATCCCTCTTAAACTCCTTCTTGTCTTCCCAAACTTTTTGGAAAGTAGGCTTTTATTTTTGCTGGTCATATAAGAAATTTTCTCTCCTTAAAGTTTCTTCCATAGTATTTGGGTCATCATACTCGATCTTGTCACTGATGGAAGATGGAATTCCACTCAAATACCTTTGAATTTTGATTATCTCGTCCTTGATGAAGGGGACATAATTCAAAAATTCCAAAAACCTTCGTTTATATTCATCAATGGCCATGCTTCCCAGCTTGAGTTCAAAGAACTCTTTCATCTTTCTGTTGTAGTATCTCTTAGTTAAGTACTTCTTTTCAAAATTTCTCTTGAACTGCCTCCAAGTAACATTCTTCTCTCTGCCGTGCTGTACTTGCATAAGTTTCTCCCACCATATGGATGCCTTTCCTTTAAGTTGGTAAATGGAAATTTTTCCCTCTGCATGAGAAGAATAGTTCTACAGTTGGAAATATTTCCTCATGCCCAACAACCAAGTCTCAACATCTTCATCTTTCTTGTGTTCTCCCTCAAAAGTAGGAGGTTTAATCTTGTTCATTTCACCCTTCAGTTCATCCACTCCATATCTCCTATGATTTCTTGTAGGAGATGGACTTGAAATACTGTGTGCCTCCTTATTGGAATGTTTTAGGGAGTGATTATGATTCCTGCTAACACTTCTTGATCTTCTTTTCCTCTCAGGTTTCTTGCGACTACCTGTTTTGCTTGAGTCACTCTCCTTATCCAACTTCTTTTCGATTCTTTCCAGACTCTGCATCAAATTCAAGTTGAATTTTCCTTGTTGATCCCTGGCTTTCATGAGCTTTCTGTTATCAGCTTGGTGATCCTGGGCATCTTTCTGCAATCGTTCAATGATTTTCATCATATGCTCTTCCTTGTCCATATCTCCTCCATGCCCATTGGAGTTTGATTCTTCCACTCCTAAATGGACATCCATTTCTTTTACTTCATTCTCTGAACTGGAAGTGTTATGTGCCTCCTCCATTTCTCTGCACTCAGTGGAAATTCGTTGAAGTCCTAACACTTGTTGAACTTTGCAAACACAACGTGAAATCAACTAGAATTTGTCATGCCATCATTCCTTAACAAATCCCACAACATTCATAAGACAATCTGATTTAAGAAAAAACATTCATATTTCATTTTATTTCTGATATTTTCTCTGCTCTACAATAATTTTTGGGTACTAGCCCCTTCCTCTCAGTCCCCAACCCACGCGACCATGGGTCGTGTCCAAGCGCTAGATCAAAAGGTTCTTACTCAGGACTTATGGTTCTGAAGTTTTCATAATACATCACAACAAACTCTCAGAGTTTCAAATTAACGAACTCACGAAGTAGGGTGGATCAATAGTCCACGTATACCCAACATTCGACGACTGCCACTTACTATGGAACCTCAGGTGTCTGAGTTTCGAGATTTCAGGACTTCGGAGCTTCAGAGGATCTCACATCTGCACATCTGAACAATTAATCTTTGAACATTCCCAATCACCTTTGGTGACGTCCTTACGTTACATCACTTAACGTTTTCCAATTGCAGGGGAATGCAACAGTGGTTTGGAGTAACCCACCTTTCATCCCACAATTCTTTTGATGTTAACATGTAACCCGTCGGTGAAACTGTGGTTTGGATTGTGGGATCGCCTTGGATAATTAACTTCCTAGTGACTTGGGTCCCCACAACGCCTTTTGGCTGTTGATCTTGATGTATCATGATCAACACCACTGTGGGTCCTTCGACCTTTAACTACATTACGTAACCCCAGGCCCCACTAACCCTGCTCATACAGGATGCCTCATGGCGAAATACTAGCGGATGATACGTGGCCCATTCACATGGGTGACACATGTCATGTTCCAAATTCCATTTAAATATTCCACGGGTTCAAAACCCACTGACACGCGACACACATCCTAGGTGTCCATGTCACCTCTAGGTGACATCCTCATGACTCACCACTTTGGTTCTTCGGGCTTCGGGAGTTTCAAACTCACAAGACTTGCCTCCTCACGAAGTACTTCCACCTGAAGTACACGATCTCTTGATGTGTGTCCTTCACAACAGATGATTGTGATCTACTTCAGGAGTTTGCCACACTCCACACTTGAAATCCTCAGAAGTGATTTTCCTTTTCTTACCTGGACACAAATCTAATGGTTGAGCTATTCTCCCCATATCTAAGGTGTATATCCACTTTGGGTCTTCGAAGATTCAGGCTTCGACCTTTCTATTATTCTACATCAACTTCACCGAAGTCGTGAAGTTTAAAGGGCTTCCAGGTTATCCCTTCTGCATTTTCTCTAGATCTGACGACCGTAAGGGTTTTCCTTTTCTTCCGAACAGATCCTATGGTTCACACTACTCTATGGTCCAACACCACTATCGTGGTTTTATGATACACTTCTCCTCATGAGATTCTTAACATGGCCAAGGTAACCTCTTGGTACTTAGGAATGTTGTGAGGTTCGAAATTGGTTACTCTAGACACAATTTTCACTTGAACCTTGAGTCCAATGACCACTTACCCAGCCCGTCCAGGTTCCGCGTTGAAACCTTGGGTCAAAACTTGAGTTTTGTCCATTTTGACAACAACTCCTTCCGAAACTCTTGCTTAAACTTCCACTAACATGGCCCATCTAGGCTCAGTGTTGTAACCATGCTCTGATACCATATTGTAACATCCCCGACCCTCCAAAGACTGGGTAATTCCACCATGCGAAATATACAGCTTAAATGATAGATATGCATTCTATAAAATTAACACATTTAACATAGAGTTACTGCCATCATACAGACTTAAATAGAATTAACAACAATTCATACATGCAACAGAATACATGAAAGACATACAAGAATCACAAAACATGTATAAAATACATAATGTTGCACAACAATGATACTTATCTTTTAGCTGGAGTAATCCACTGACTACGTGCAAACCTTCCATGAACCTCCCAGCCTTAGACCACGTTGCTCATCAATCTCAGTATTAGGTCACCCCCGAGCTGGGACTAAACTCCACCGGGAAAGGGAAATCTAGGCTTGGCAAGGACAACAAGGAAGTTGCACAAAGCAACAGGAAGGATCTTTTATCCCAGGAGCCACTTACGCCCACAACACACAGAACCTCTTTCCCCACACACCTGCTCCACCCTAGGAGGATACACCTTCACTAATACAAGTCCATCGACTAGTACACCTCCCTTACCCTGGGCTTCAACAACAGGCTAGACCATAAGTCTCATAGTAGTGCGGCTGCTATGAGGCTCCCTTCTAGGAGAACTCACTTCCCAGCAGGCTCTCTCACCTGGGAGAGTTGCTCACAGGCCTGACAACCTGCCTCTTCAACCAGTCTTTGACTCAGCTACAGATGGTTACGGAAGATAGCAACAACAACAACAACATCAATTGGTAAAAACAGGTATGGATACCTAACAAGACAACAACCTAATGCTAAGACACAACATGACTCAGGTGACTACAATTGCCTTGGGCTTCAAAAGAAACAACACAGTAAGGACATCCCCGTTTCTGGTTTCAGCGATGCGTGAGGGTATGCCGCAGGTCAATATAGTTTAGGAAAAATAGAAGGCAACAACCCAAAACGGTTCAGGTACAGACTCGGCTTTGCAAGTGTGGATAGACTGGCTTCACGGAAAAATACATAGGTCAGATTTTACGGTTCTGGTTTTCAGAATGCGTGATTATGCCAAGGTCGATCACAGAGGCAAAACGGGTTCCCGTGCAGGATGCCAGAATGGAAGAACAAACTCAGGTGAATGATGACATAATGACTCACGAACCCCCCAACATGAGCTGATGCTTCCGCTTTAGCTGCATGCGCCCAGGTCGACACTTTTCTTCCTGGAGCTGCATGCGCTCCATTTAGCTTAAGTCCCACCTTCTAGGAACTTAGGATAAAAAAACATATAATGTTCACCTTAGTCTTTAGGAAATAATATTAAAATATTATTCCTCTAGAGGTAGGCCCCCTAGCTTATCCCCTAGGCCCAATACTTATCCCCCCTTCCTTACCCTACCTAGTGGATCTTAGTCCCCCATAACTCTTCTTCGTGGTCGGTGTACATGCAACAATGTTTATATTTTATTAATAATGTTATGCATAATTACATATACAAAAATCAGGCTCATTGGCCTTGGCATCTGGCTCGCTAGCCTAATAACACATAAGTCTTTTTGCTTAAAATCTCTTGGCTCACCAGCCTAATAACACATAATTAAAATTTATAAGGGGCTCGGCCTTGGGGTATTACACATGGGCAAGTATGAATGAAGGATTACGGGGAGTTAAGGCACCCTCAATGTCCATTACTACATTTTCCTTCTTTGTAGGCATTGTTGGGTAGCAGAAGAAAAACAAAGCATCAACAAGCAAGATTAAACACACATAAAACCAAGAACAACAATCACACAATTGACACAGTGATTATGTGGAAACCCAATGCAGGAAAAAACCATGGGCAATGATATTCGGTCTTCTTATTATTCAAGGGAGAATTACAATAGCCAATCTTAGGCATAAAATCATCCTCTCCTCTCACACACTCTACTCTCTACACACCTTGCACTCCACATCGCACTCTCAACTCTATGGATATGCTCATATATATATAACATCTATCACTCATTTACACAAAATTATCATGAATAGATCACATAGTGTAATATACTAGATATAAAAAGTATGCAGAACATAAATAAAATGATAGAAATGGTAGAATAACAACAATATAACCAGAACAATCACCACAATAACACTAAAATGATATAAGAATAAAAACATAAATAACACTTTGATTCTGAGAGAAATGTTCATGGGCCTCTTTGAGGGGGCAACCTCCAGTTGAGTAGATCTCTATTACAATAATATCCAAGCTAGGGTTCTCATACCCTCAACTCCTATTTATACTAAATATGTCTATCAAAAGAAGTATCTAGAGGAAGATCCTTTTAGAAGCGGAAGCTTCTATTGGGTCTTCTTACATTCAACTTATTCTATTTTATTGCAAGGCCTTATTAATATTGACCTTTATTACATTATATTGTTCTACCTATGTGCGGGTTAGGACCCTAACATGTCCTCCCCCTTAAAAACAACCTTGTCCTCAAGGCTTGAGATGTGGAAATTGCTGCAGAATGGTAGCTGGTTCCCAAGTGGCATCTGCTGGATTTATATCTTTCCACTAGACTAACACTTCCTTGATGGTTCTCTGACACAGGCGAAGCTCACGCTGGGCCAAAACTGCTTGTGGTTGTAGCCAAATGGATCCTTCTTCGGTTAACTCAGGAAGGTTGGTTTGAATTTGGCACTTAGCTCCAATCACCTTCTTTAAGCATGAAACATAAAAAACATGATGTAGCTTCGAATGACTGGGCAAATCTAACTGATAGGCCACCTGTCCCACACGTTTGAGAATGGTATAAGGACCACAAAATTTATGAGCTAGCTTCTAACAATGCTCGGCCTTGAGGGAATTTTGCTTGTAAGGTTGCAGTCGAAGAAACAATTGATCCCCTTCTGCAAATTGACGTTTAGAGCGACCTTGATCTGCTTGTTGCTTCATGCGATTTTGTGCCATGACCAAATTATCTCTGAGGGTACAGAGAATAGCTTCTTGAACTATAAGTGTTTGGTCAACCTTCTGGACCTTCGAGACACTAGATAAATATGAGAGAACTGAAGGTGGCTTTTGTCCATATACCTCTTCAAAAGGAGTCATGTGTGTAGCTGTATGGTATGAAGTGTTCTACCACCATTCAACTAGGGGTAACCATTGAGCCCACTAATTTTTCTTTTCCGAGGCAAAACAACTCAAATATATTTCCAAACACTTGTTGACAACTTTGGTTTGACCATCAGTCTGGGGATGATAAGCTGTGTTGAGATGCAATTGGATGCCTTGTAGCTTGAACAATTCTTGCCAAAAATTGCTGGTGAAAGTTGGGTCACGATAAAAAACAATAGAATGCAACATGCCAAGAATCTTGAAGACCTAATCCATGAAAATTTGACTCATTGTGGATGTTGTAAATGGTTTTTGAAGAGAGCATAAATGAGCATACATGGAAAGGCGATCAACAACCACCATGATGACTGATTTATTTCCCGATTTGGGTAAGCCTGTAATAAAATCCATAGAGATATCCCTCCAAATAGCATGTGGAATCGAAAGCGGTTGTAGTGTGGCTGAAGATTTGACTGTTTCTCCCTTGTTGCATTGGCACACATCACATTCAATGAAAAAATTGCGAATGTCTTGTTTCATACCATCCCAGAAAAAAGAACGTTTGATGCTGTCATAGGTTTTGGTGAACCTGGAGTGCCCCGCTGTGGGTGTAGCATGAAGCTCAGAAAGTACCATGGATTTAAGGTTTGATTGTTTACTTAAATACAAATAGACTTTGTATCGAAGCTCATCATGGATCCAAGAGTACCCTGGGGAAGTTGGAGCATTGGATTGCAATTGTTGGATCAGATGCGAACTTTTGGGATCTTGTAGCCATTTGTGGCGAATGGCTTGGAGCCAATCTGGTACAATGAAGGAAAGAGAAAAAAGGGATCCTTCATCTTCATATTTTTGGGAAAGTGCATCCGCAACCACATTGTCTTTTCCTTTCTTGTAAATGATCTCATAATCATATCCAAAGAGCTTAGTCACCCATTTTTGTTGCTCCGGGGAGAAAATGTGTTGTTCCAGAAAATACTTGAGGATTTGATGGTCTGTATTAATTTGGAAGTGTTGCCCCAATAGATAAGGGTGCCATATATCAACAACATGCATAATAGCCAACATTTCATTTTCATAGATTGATTTGCCTAGATTTCTTTCACACAGTTGCTTGCGGGTAAAGACCAAAGGCTAACCCTCTTGCATAAGGACAACACCAAATCCTTTCCCTGAAGCATCACATTCCAAGACAAAGGTCTTTGTGAAATCAGGAAGGGCCAAGACTGGAGTGGTGCACATGGCCGTCTTCAAGGTTTGAAAATCTTGAGTAGTGGTGGGAGTCAAAGTGAAAGAGTTCTTTTTTAGGAGTGCAGTGAGAGGTGTTGCAATCTTTCCATAATTCTTAACAAACTTGCGATAATAACCTATTAAGCCCAGAAATCCATGTAAGATTTTGAGAGTCTTTGGGTGAGGCCAATATTGCATAGCTTCAATCTTTTTAGTATCCACCTTGAAATCATTCTTGCGAACCAGATGACCCAAGTACTTGACTTCTGAGGCACCAAAAGCACATTTAGACTATTTCAGGAAAAGTTGGTGCTAAGAGAGTAGATGGAGAACTCAATCCACATGAGCAAGATGGTCTGTCAAGGTTTTTCTATAGATGAGGATATCATCAATGAAAACTAAGACAAAATGACGAAGAAAAGGACGAAAGACATGATTCATGAGGCTTTGGAAGGTGAAGGGGGCATTACACAAGCTAAAGGGCATGACCAAAAACTCATAGTGGCCCTCATGAGTTCTAAAGGCAGTCTTGGGAATGTTTGCCTCTTTCATACGTATCTAGTGCTAACTTGAACGAAGATCAAGTTTAGTAAAGAATTGGGTGCCACTCAATTCATTCAAGAGGTCATCAATGACATGAATGGGAAATTTGTCTTTAATGGTAAGTTTGTTGAGGGCACATAAGTCAGGACACATTTTCCAAGAACCTTCTTTCTTCAGGACCATGACCATGAGAGAAGAGTAGGGGCTCATACTAGGGTGGATAACGCCTGCATTAAGGAGTTCCTGGACCATTTTCTCAATTTCATTTTTTTGGGAAAAGGGGTGACGATATAGCCAGATATTGGGAGGAAGGCTTCCAGGTACAAGGGGAATGGAATGATCATTAACAACACGGGAAGGAGGGATTCCCTATGGAGTGGAAAATACCACTTGATGTTTAGAAAGGATGTCTTGGAGGTATTGCGGCACCAAGGGTGTCTCTGTTGCTTGTATGGAATGGAGTTGGGAAATAACACTGGAATGACCTTTTTTGAGCAGCTTTTCCATGCAATGGGAACTAATGATCTTAGGTGAATCGACAGTGATGCCTTGGAACTTATATTGGTGGCCCTCCTAATCGAATTGCATGGTTAATTCCTTAAGATCCATGAGAATGGGACCCAAAGTCCTTAGCTAGTCTGCACCCAACACAATGTCACAAACGCCCATGTCGATAACAAACATATGAGATTTTAGGTGGTAGTCACCAATTTGGAGATGCACATTTTCACAATGCCCTCCACATTTCATGGATCCACCATTGGCAATCATGATTTGGAAATTATTGATAGCATAGATGTAGCAATGAGTTTCTTGGGCAATGCGGCGATGAATAAAATTATGGGTGCTTCCACTATCAACCAAAATGATGAACTTCCTATGCTTGCTGTAACTGATTAGCTTGAGGGTTTGGGGAGTAAAGAATCTAGTGAGAGCATTGAAGGAAATGACCGGTTCTACTTCAGGAGGGTCTGAGGGAGGGGTTATGTCAGTGGTTTCAGGTGACTCAGACACAAGGGGAGTTTCAACATCCTCTTTTGAAATATCCTTCGAGATGGCCATAAAAAGATTTTGTTCCTTACACTTGTTGCCTAGGAAATATTTGTCATCACAATTATAACAAAGGCCTTTGAGTTGGCGTTCAACCATTTCAGCCCTGGTCAATTTTTGGATCTTTAGTGGAGCAAAGGGATTAGTAGCATTGACTAGTTTAGGGAAAGGGATAAAGGAGGGTTTCTGGTTTTGAGAAGATACAACCTATTGTGCTTCTTTATCTATTTTAGTAGCCTCCACCCAACTCTGAGGCCAAAAAGGCATCAGACATGCCCTTTGTCCGAAAATCCAGGTGCTCAAAGGCAACTATAAAGTCTTCCACTATTCCTGATTGTTTCAAATTTTTCAAATGGCCCAAATGGTTGGTGTCAGTGTCAAAGCATTCATAAAGCTCTGCCATAAAGTGTGTCCAAGCAATATACCCTTGACGTGAAGTTTTTCTCCATTGCCACCATTGCCAACGTTCTTGATCTAGATGGAGAACACCATACTGGAGTTTGGCCAAGTCATCTGTAATGTTGTATAAAGAGAAATAATGTTCCATTTGGGTTACCCAACCAGTGGGATCCGAGCCATCAAATTTGGTCACATCCACCTGCGGAAGGCATAGGTCACATTGAAAGTGATGGTGCTGAAAGTTATGGGAATGAGAGGAAGTTTAAGCTTTAGTATAAGCTTTAGTTATGGGAATGAGAGGAAGGCATAGGTCACATTGAAAGTGGAAGTGGGTCAGAGGAAGGGTTATCTGTAGGGATATGCAGCTTGGTGCAGAGCATTGAAAAGATAGATTCAAGATGGGAGGTTAGGTATTGTTTAATTTCCTCCATTGAGGACTGCATGGTTGTATTGATGGCGACAACATTGGCATTGAGTTGTTTCACTTCTTTTTGGGTCTCAGTGAGATTAGATTGCAAGGTATTGAAGCGAGCTTCCAAGTCTTGGCTACGGGTATGGGCCATGATGACGAGGGAACCGAAAAGGGGCGGGTGGGGTCAATTTGTTTTCCGAAAAATGATATGTATGAATGTGATAAGGGAGAAGAGATGAATCCAATGGAATAGGTCTAAATAATGGTGAAAAAATTTCTAGACTTTTTTTTTGTTTTTTACACTCGTGGAGTTATACTCCGGTCTGAAGAATACTGCAGTGATGAAATTCCCAAATGCTTAATCGGGAAGAAATGTGTAGTGATTTGGCAACCCGAACACAGTTGCACGACAATAGATCTTGTCTGTTTTAATTTGTTTATGTTTCTGTCCCCAAGGGTTAGGTATTCAAGGGTTCTATAGATAAGGGTTTGCCCTGTGCTATAGCTCTCTGATATACGTGCGGGGTCCAACAGTAGTACTCGACCCAATATCTCAAGGAACTAAATAAGGAGGCTATACTGTACCCTTATTTGTACTACTCGACTACCCAGGTACTAGAGAGTATCTTCCTGAGTGTTGTTCTTGGTGGCACTATAGCAGTCAGGCGGCTGATCGGTTTATCTAAAGAGGGATCCAGGTAATCTAGGCCGATCCATACATAGGTGTTTTCTGATGCGCTACCACTCGAAGGGGTACCAACAGAGGTTACAAGGGTGGCCAACAGATGTGAGCTTAAGTACCACTTGTATTTCCTGCATGTATGAATCCCTCAACCGCGAGTTTATGCGCGTAACAATAGATCTTTGTGGCTTAAAGACGCCAAAATATGTCTCTACCCTGAAAAAAATTTACCCACAATTTTTGCCGAGGAAAGTGCTCTGATACCACTTGTAATATACTAGATATAAAAAGTATGCAGAACATAAATAAAATGATAGAAATGGCAGAATGACAACAATATAACTAGAACAATCACCACAATAACACTGAAATGATATAAGAATAACAACATAATTAACACTTTGATTTTGAGAGAAATGTTCATGGGCCTCTTCGAGGGGGCAACCTCCAGTTGAGAAGAGCTCTATTAAAATAATATCCAATCTAGGGTTCTCATACCCTCGACTCCTATTTATACTAAATATGTCTATCAAAAGAAGCATCTAGAGGAAGATCCTTCTAGAAGCAGAAGCTTCTATTAGGTCTTCTTACATTTGACTTATTCTATTTTATTGCAAATCCTTATTAATATTGACCTTTATTACATCCGAATATATTGTTCTACCTATGTGTGGGTTAGGACCCTAACGCATAGTTACACGAACAGTTCATAAATAGATTGCATGCATGCACATTCCTAACATAGCTGCATGCATGTGCATGTGAGCGCATGAGGAAATTAGTTGGCATGTTTCCAACAATCTCCACCTTGACAAAAATTTACCTATATCTTTCCCTTAATTAATTTATCACCTTTTCTGCAAGCCAAGAGAAGCCAAACACCATCGTAGCTTCTCTAACAAAACTGGTTTTGTAAACATGCCTGCATAATTCTCTTTTGTATGGACCTTTTCTAGAGCCACTCCACCTTCATCAACAACCTGTCTTACAAAATGGCACTTAGCAGAAATATGCTTCATCTTACTGTGATATGCTTGATTTCTAGCCAAATGAATAGCACTTTGACGATATCGCAAAATACTTTCACCTTGTCCTGCAAGTGTTTTGCAAGTGTTTTGTTTCTGATGCTCACAAGGTTGAAACTCACAAGAGGAGAAGGTCAACTTGTGGAGCCAAGTTCTCATCCTTCAAGGAGGAAGCATTTACATTCACCGCAAGTTTCAAGGAGGCATTCACCAAGTATGGCTCATGAAGAAAGTCATGAACGTGTTCCTGCAGAAGATGAAGATCTCAGAAAGGTTGTCATGGAAATGAGAGAGATGA
>JZKD02S1728055.1:86782-104759 GCA_000966675.3 Picea glauca
GATACATGGAAAATCGAGGAAAAGAGCATTGGGAAGCAGCAAAATGGGTGCTTTGATATCTTAGAGGCACAACCAATTATTCTATCACCTATGATGGTTCCAGAGATTCAGTTTGCGGTTATGTAGATTCATATTTTGCAGGTGACTTGGAAAAAAGGAGATCCTCTTCAGGATATGTATTTACTCTTGCAGGAGAACATGTTAGTTGGATGTCAAAGCTTCAAAATGTAGTCTTTTTATCCACTATTGAGGCAGAGTATATGGTTGTTTCACATGCATCTAAGGAGGCAATTTGGTTACAGGGTTTGTTGGGTGAATTTGGATGGATGCAGGACAAGGTGAAAGTATTTTGCGATATCGTCAAAGTGCTATTCATTTGGCTAGAAATCAAGCATATCACAATAAGATGAAGCATAGTTCTGCTAAGTACCATTTTGTAAGACAGGTTGTTGATGAAGGTGGAGTGGCTCTGAAAAAGGTTCATACAAAAGAGAATTATGCAGGCATGTTTACAAAACTAGTTTTGTAAGAGAAGCTACGATGGTGTTTGGATTCTCTTGGCTTGTAGAAAAGGTGATAAATTAATTAAGGGCAAGAAAAGGTGATAAATTAATTAAGGGCAAGATATAGGTAAATTTTTGTCAAGGTGGAGATTGTTGGAAACATGCCAACTAATTTCCTCATGCGCTCACATGCACATGCATGCAGCTATGTTAGGAATGTGCATGCATGCAATCTATTTATGAATTGTTCGTGTAACTATGTGTTAGGGTCCTAACCCGCACATATGTAGAACAATATATTCGGATGTAATAAAGGTCAATATTAATAAGGATTTTCAATAAAATAGAATAAGTCAAATGTAAGAAGACCTAATAGAAGCTTCCGCTTCTAGAAGGATCTTCCTCTAGATGCTTCTTTTGATAGACATATTTAGTATAAATAGGAATCGAGGGTATGAGAACCCTAGATTGGATATTATTGTAATAGAGCTCTACTCGACTGGAGGTTGCCCCCTTGAAGAGGCCCATGAACATTGCTCTCAGAATCAAAGTGTTAATTCTGTTGTTATTCTTATATCATTTTAGTGTTATTGTGGTGATTGTTCTAGTTATATTGTTGTTATTCTTCCATTTCTATCATTTTATTTATGTTCTGCATACTTTTTATATCTAGTATATTACAAGTGGTATCAGAGCACTTTCCTTGGCAAAAATTGTGGGTAAATTTTTTTTCAGGGTAGAGACATATTCTGGAGTCTTTAAGCCACAAATATCTATCGTTACATGCATAAACCCTCGGTTGAGGGATTCATACACACAGGAAATACAAGTGGTACTTAAGAGCACATCTGTTGGCCACCCTTGTAACCCCTGTTGGTACCCCTTCGAGTGGTAGCGCATCAGACAACACATGTGTATGGATCGGCCTAGATTACCTGAATCCCTCTTTAGATAAACCGATTAGTCGCTTGACTGCTATAGTGCCACCAAGAACAACACTCAGAAAGATACTCTCTAGTACCTGGGTAGTCGAGTAGTACGAATAAGGGTACGGTATAGCCTCCTTAGTTAGTTATTTGAGATATTGGGTCGAGTACTACTGTTGGACCCTGCACGTATATCAGAGAGCTATAGCATAGGGCAAAACCTTGTCTATAGAACCCTTGAATACCTAACCCTTGGGGACAGAAACATAAACAAATTAAAAAAAACAAGATCTATTGTCGTGCAACTATGTTCGGGTTGCCAAATCACTACACATTTCTTCCTGATTAATCATTTGGTCATTTCATCACTGCAGGATTCTTCAGACTGGAGTATAACTCCACGGGCGTAAAAAACAAAAAAAACAAAAAAAAAAAGTCTGGAAATTTTTTCACCATTATTTGAGACCTATTCCATTGGATTCATCTCTTCGCCCTTATCACATTCATACATATCATTTTTCGGAAAACAAATTGACCCCACCCGCCCCTTTTTGGTTCCCTCATCATCATGGCCCATACCCGTAGCCAAGACTTGGAAGCTCGCTTCAATACCTTGCAATCTTATCTCACTGAGACCCAAAAAGAAGTGAAACAACTCAGTGCCAATGTTGTTGCCATCAATACAACCATGCAGTCCTCAATGGAGGAAATTAAACAATACCTAACCACCCAGCTTGAATCTATCTTTTCAATGCTCTGCACCAAGCTACATATCCCTACAGATAACCCTTCCTCTAACCCACCTCCACATACTAAATCTTAAACTTCCTCTCGTTCCCATAACTTTCAGCACCATCACTTTTAATGTGACCTATGCCTTTCGTGGGTGGATGTGACCAAATTTGATGGCTCGGATCCCACTAGTTGGGTGACCCAAATGGAACATTATTTCTCTTTATACAGCATTACATATGACTTGGCCAAACTCCAGTATGGTGTTCTCCATCTAGATCAAGAACGTTGGCAATGGTGGAAATGGAGAAAAACTTCCCGTCAAGGGTATATTGCTCGGACACACTTTGTGGTAGAGATTTATGAACGCTTTGACACTGACACCAACCATTTGGGCCATTTGACAAATTTGAAACAATCAGGAACAGTGGAAGACTTTATAGTTGCCTTTGAGCACCTGGCTTTTCGGACAAAGGGCATGTCTTATGCCTTTTTCTGAGAATGTTTTATCAGTGGCCTCAAGGATGAAATTTGGGCCCATGTCCTCATGGCTTGGCCTCAGAGTTGGGTAGAGGCTACTAAAAGAGATAAATAAGCACAACAGGTTGTATCTTCTCAAAACCGAAAACCCTCCTTTATCCCTCACCCTGAACCAATCAATCCTACTAATCCCTGTACTCCACTAAAGATCCAAAAATTGACCAGGGCTGAAATGTCTGAACGCCAACTCAAAGGCCTTTGTTATAATTGTGATGACAAATATTTCCCGGGCAACAAGTGTAAGGAACAAAATCTTTTTATGGCCATCTCGAAGGATATTTCAGAAGAGGATGTTGAAACTCCCCTTGTGTCTGAGTCACCTGAAACCACTGACATAACCCCTCCCTCAGACCCTCCCTAAGTAGAACCGGTCATTTCCCTCAATGCTCTCACTGGCTTCTCCGCTCCACAAACCCTCAAGCTAATCGGTTACATCAAGCATAGGAAGGTCATCATTTTGGTTGATAGTGGAAGCACTCATAATTTTATTCATCGCCGCATTGCCCAAGAAACTCATTGCTACATCTATGTTGTCAATGATTTCCAAATCATGACTTCCAATGGTGGATCCATGAAATGTGGAGGGCATTTTGAAAATGTGCATCTCCAAATTGGTGACTACCACCTAAAATCTCAAATGTTTGTTATCAACATGGGCGGTTGTGACATTGTGTTGGGTGCAGACTGACTAAGGACTTTGGGTCCCATTATCATGGATTTTAAGGAATTAACCATGCAATTCGATTAGGAGGGCCACCAATATAAGTTCCAAGGCATCACTGTCGATTCACCTGAGATCATTAGTTCCCATTGCATGGAAAAGCTGCTCAAAAAAGGTCATTCTGGTGTTATTTCCCAACTCCATGCCATACAAGTAACAAAGACACCCTCGGTGCCACAAGACCTCCAAGACATCCTTTCTAAACATCAAGTGGTATTTTCCACTCCACAGGGAATCCCTCATTCCCGTGTTGTTAATGATCATTCCATTCCCCTTGTACCTGGAAGCCTTCCTCCCAATATTCAGTTGTATCGTCACCCCTTTTCCCAAAAATAAGAAATTGATAAAATGGTCCAGGAAGTCCTTAATGCAGGCGTTATCCACCCTAGAATGAGCCCCTACTCTTCTCTCGTGGTAAAGGTCCTGAAGAAAGAAGGTTCTTGGCAAATGTGTCTTGACTTACGTTCCCTCAACAAACTTACCATTAAGACAAATTTCCCATTCATGTCATTGATGACCTCTTGAATGAATTAAGTGGCACCCAATTCTTTATTAAACTTGATCTTCATTCAGGTTAGCACCAGATACGTATGAAAGAGGCCAACATTCCCAAGACTGCCTTTAGAACTCATGAGGGCCACTATGAGTTTTTGGTCATGCCCTTTAGCTTGTGTAATACCTCCTCCACCTTCCAAAGCCTCATGAATCATGTCTTTCATCCTTTTCTTTGTCATTTTGTCTTAGTTTTCATTGATGATATCCTCATCTGTAGAAAAACCTTGACATACCATCTTTCTCATTTGGATTGAGTTCTCCATCTACTCTCTTAGCACCAACTTTTCCTGAAACAGTCTAAATGTGCTTTTGGTGCCTCAGAAGTCAAGTACTTGGGTCATCTAGTTCGCAAGAATGGCATCAGGGTGGATACTAAAAAGATTGAAGCTATGCAAGATTGGCCTCACCCAAAGACTCTCAAAAGCTTACGTGGATTTTTGGGCTTAACAGATTATTATCTCAAGTTTGTTAAGAATTATGGAAAGATTTTAACACCTCTCACTACACTCCTAAAAAAGAACTCTTTCACTTGGACTCTTGCCACTACTCAAGCTTTTCAAACCTTGAAGACGACCATGTGCACCACTCTAGTCCTGGCCCTTCTTGATTTCACAAAGACCTTTGTCTTGGAATGTGATGCTTCAAGGAAAGGATTTGGTGTTGTCCTTATGCAAGAGGGTCAGCCTTTGGCCTTTACCCGCAAGCAACTGTGTGAAAGAAATCTAGGCAAATCAATCTATAAAAATGAAATGTTGGCTATTATGCATGTTGTTGATCTGTGGCGCCCTTATCTATTGGGGCAACACTTCCAATTAATACAAACCATCAAATCCTCAAGTATTTTCTGGAACAACACATTTCCTCCCCGGAGCAACAAAAATGGGTGACTAAGCTCTTTGGATATGATTATGAGATCATTTACAAGAAAGGCAAAGACAATGTGGTTGCAGATGCACTTTCCTGAAAATATGAAGATGAAGGATCCCTTTTTCTATTTCCTTCATTGTACCAGATTGGCTCCAAGCCATTCGCCATAAATGGCTACAAGATCCCAAAAGTTTGCATATGATCCAACAATTGCAATCCAATGCTCCAACTTCCCCAAGGTACTCTTGGATCCATGATGATCTTTGATACAAAGTCTGTTTGTATTTAAGTAAACAATCAAACCTTAAATCCACGGTACTTTCTGAGCTTCATGCTACACCCACAGCGGGGAACTCCAGGTTCACCAAAACCTATGACAGCGTCAAACATTCTTTTTTCTGGGATGGTATGAAACAAGACATTCGCAATTTTGTCATTGAATGTGAAGTGTGCCAATGCAACAAGGGAGAAACAGTCAAATCTTCAGGCACACTACAACCTCTTTCGATTCTACCTACTATTTGGAGGGATATCTCTATGGATTTTATTACAGGCTTACCCAAATCGGGAAATAAATCAGTCATCATGGTGGTTGTTGATCGCCTTTCCAAGTATGCTCATTTATGCTCTCTTCAAAAACCATTTACAGCATCCACAATGGGTCAAATTTTCATGGATTAGGTCTTCAAGATTTGTGGCATGCCGCATTCTATTGTTTTTTATCGCGACCCAACTTTCACCAGCAATTTTTGGCAAGAATTGTTCAAGCTACAAGGCATCCAATTGCATCTCAACACAACTTATCATCCCCGGACTAATGGTCAAACGGAAGTTGTCAACAAGTGTTTGGAAACATATTTGAGGTGTTTTTCCTCGGAAAAGAAAAATTAGTGGGCTCAATGGTTACCCCTAGTTGAATGGTGGTAGAACACTTCATACCATACAGCTACACACATGACTCCTTTTGAAGAGGTATATAGACAAAATCCACCTTCAGTTCTCTCATATTTACCTGGTGTCTCGAAGGTCCAGAAGGTTGACCAAACACTTACAGTTCAAGAGGCTATTCTCCGTACCCTCAAAGATAATTTGGTCATGGCACAAAATCGCATGAAGCAACAAGCAGATCAAGGTCGCTCTAAATGTCAATTTGCAGAAGGGGATCAATTGTTTCTTCGATTGCAACCTTACAAGAAAAATTCCCTCAAGGCCGAGCATTGTCAGAAGCTAGCGCATAAATTTTATGGTCCTTATACCATTCTCAAACGTGTGGGACAGGTGGCCTATCAGTTAACTTTTCCCAGTCATTTGAAGCTACATCCTGTTTTTCATGTTTCATGCTTAAAGAAGGTGATTGGAACTAAGTGCCAAATTCAAACCAACCTTCCTGAGTTAGCCGAAGAAGGATCCATTTGGCTACAACCAAAAACAGTTTTGACCCAGCGTGAGGTTCGCCTGCGCTAGAGAACCATCAAGGAAGTCTTAGTCCAGTGGAAAGATACAAATCCAGCAGATGCCACTTGGGAACCAGCTACCATTCTATAGCAATTTCCACATCTCAAGCCTTAAGGACAAGGTTGTTTTTAAGGGGGAGGACATGTTAGGGTCCTAACCCGCACATAGGTAGAACAATATATTTGGATGTAATAAAGGTCAATATTAATAAGGCCTTGCAATAAAATAGAATAAGTTGAATGTAAGAAGACCTAACAGAAGCTTCCGCTTCTAAAAGGATCTTCCTCTAGATGCTTCTTTTGATGGACATATTTAGTATAAATAGGAGTCGATGGTATGAGAAACCTAGCTTGGATATTATTGTAATAGAGCTCTGCTCGACTGGAGGTTTCCCCCTCGAAGAGGCCCGTGAACATTGCTCTCAGAATCAAAGTGTTATTTTTGTTTTTATTCTTATATCATTTTAGTGTTATTGTGGTGATTGCTCTGGTTATATTGTTGTTATTCTACCATTTCTATCATTTTATTTATGTTCTGCATACTTTTTATATCTGGTATATTACACTATGTGATCTATTCATGATAAGTTTGTGTAAATGAGTGATAGATGTTATATACATGAGCATATCCATAGAGTTGAGAGTGCGATGTGGAGTGCAAGGTGTGTAGAGAGCAGAGTGTCTGTGAGGAGAGGATGATTTATGCCTAAGATTGGCTATTGTAATTCTCCCTTGAATAATAAGAAGACCGAATATCATTGCCCATGGTTTTTTCCTGCATTGGGTTTCCACATAATCACTGTGTCAATTGTGTGATTGTTGTTCTTGGTTTTATGTGTGTTTAATCTTGCTTGTTGATGCTCTGTTTTTCTTCTGCTACCCAACAATGCCTACAAAGAAGGAAAATGTAGTAATGGACATTGAGGGTGCCTTAACTCCCCGTAATCCTTCATTCATACTTGCCCCTATGTAATACCCCAAGGCCGAGCCCCTTCTGAATTGTAATTATGTGTTATTAGGCTAGTGAGCCAAGAGGTTTTAAGCAGAAAGACTTATGTGTTATTAGGTTGGTGAGCCAAATGCCAAGGCCAATGAGCCTGATTTTTATATATGTAATTATGCATAACATTATTAATAAAATATAAACATTGTTGCATGTACACCGACCACGAAGAAGAGTTATGGGGGACTAAGCTTCACTAGGTAGTGTAAGGAAGGGGGGCTAAGTATTGGGCCTAGGGGCTAAGCTAGGGGGCTTACCTCTAGAGGAATAATATTTTAATATTATTTCCTAAAGACTAAGGTGAACATTATATGTTTTTTTATCCTAAGTTCCTAGAAGGTGGGACTTAAGCTAAATGGAGTGCATGCAGCTCCAGGAAGAAAAGTGTCGACCTGGGTGCATGCAGCTAAAGCGGAAGCGTCAACTCATGTTGGGGGGTTCGTGAGTCATTCTGCCATCATTCGCCTGAGTTTGTTCTGCCATTCTGGCATCCTACACGGGAACCCGTTTTGCCTCTGTGATCGACCTTGGCATAATCACACATTCTAAAAACTAGAACCGTAAAATATGACCTGTGTATTTTTCCGTGAAGCCAGTCTATCCACACTTGCAAAGCCGAGTCTATACCTGAACCGTTTTGGGTTGCTGCCTTCTATTTTTCCTAAACTATATTGACCTGCGGCATACCCTCACGCATCGCTGAAACCAGAAATGGGTATGTCCTTCCTGTGTTGTTTCTTTTGAATCCCAAGGCAATTGTAGTCGCCTGAGTCGTGTTGTGGCTTAGCATTAGGTTGTTGTTTTGTTGGGTATCCATACCTGTTTTTCCCGGTTGATTTTGTTGTTTTTGTTGCTATCTTTCGTAACCGTTTGTAGCTGAGTCAAAGACTGGTTGAAGAGGCAGGTTTTCAGGCCTGTGAGAAACTCTCCCAGGTGAGAGAGCCTGTTGGGAAATGAGTTCTCCTAGAAGGGAGCCTCATAGCAGTCGCAGTACTATGAGACTTCTGGTCCAGCCTGTTACTGAAGCCCAAGGTAAGGGAGGTGTACTAGTCAATGGACTTGTATTAGTGAAGGTGTATCCTCCTGGGGTGGAGCAGGTGTGTGGGGAAAGAGGTTTTGTGTGTTGTGGGCGTAAGTGGCTCCTGGGATAAAAGATCCTTCCTGTTGCTTTGTGCAACTTCCTTGTTGTCCTTGCAAGCCTAGATTTCCCTTTCCCGGTGGAGTTTAGTCCCAGCTCGGGGGTGACCTACTACTGATATTGATGAGCAGCATGGTCTAAGGCTGGGAGGTTCATGGAAGGTCTACACGTAGTCAGTGGATTACTCCAGCTAAAAGATAAGTATCATTGTTGTGCAACATTATGTATTTTATGCATGTTTTGTGATTCTTGTATGTCTTTCATGTATTCTGTTGCATGTATGAATTGTTGTTAATTCTATTTAATTCTATATGATGGCAGTAACTCTATGTTAAATGTGTTAATTTTATAGAATGCATATCTATTATTTAAGCTGTATATTTTGCATGGTAGAATTACCCGGTCTTTGGAGGGTCGAGGATGTTACAATATGGTATCAGAGCATGGTTACAACACTGAGCCTAAATGGGCCATGTTAGTGGAAGTTGAAGCAAGAGTTTCAGAAGGAGTTGTTGTCGAAATGGACAAAACTCAAGTTCTAACCCAAGGTTTCAACGCGGAACCTGGACGGGTTGGGTAAGTGGTCATTGGACTCAAGGTTCAAGTGGAAATTGTGTCTGGAGTAACCAATTTCGAACCTCAGAATGTTCCTGAGTACCAAGAGGTTACCTTGGCCATGTTAAGAAGCTCATGAGGAGAAGTGTATCATAAAACCATGATAGTGGTGTTGGACCGCAAAGTAGTGTGAACCGTAGGATCTGTTCGGAAGAAAAGGAAAACCCTTACGGTCGTCAGATCTGGAGAAAGTGCAGAAGGGTTAACCTGGAATCCCTTCAAACTTCGCGACTTCGATGAAGTTGATGTAGAATAATAGAAAGTTCGAAGCCTGAAGCTCTGAAGCCCCGAAGTGGATATACACCTTAGATATGGGGAGAATAGCTCAACCGTTAGATCTGTATCCAGGTAAGAAAAGGAAAATCACTTCAGAGGATTTCAAGTGTGGAGTGTGGCAAACTTCTGAAGTAGATCACAATCGTCTGTTGCAAAGGACACGCATCAAGAGATCATGTACTTCAGGTGGAAGTACTTCGTGAGGAGGCAAGTGTTGTGAGTTTGAAACTCCTGAAGCTCGAAGAGCCGAAGTGGTGAGTCATGAGGACGTCACCTAGAGTGACATGGACACCTAGGATGTGTGTCGCGTGTCAGTGGGTTTTGAACCCGTGGAATATTTAAATGGAATTTGGAACGTGATGCGTGTCACCCATCTGAATGGGCCACGTATCATTCGCTAGTATTTCGCCATGAGGCATCTTGTATGAGCAGGGTTAGTGGGGCCTGAGGTTACATAACGTAGTTAAAAGTCGAAGGACCCATAGTGGCATTGATCATGATACATGAAGATCAACATCCAGAAGGCATTGTGGGGACCCAATTTGCTAGGACGTTAATTATCCAAGGCAGTCCCACAATCCAAATTGCGGTTTCACCGACGGGTTACATGTTAACATCAAAAGAATTGTGGGATGAAAGGCGAGTTACTCCAAACCACTGTTGCATGCCCCTGTCGTTAGAAAACGTTAAGTGATGTAATATAAGGATGTCACCAAAGGTGATTGGGAATGTTCGGAGATTAACAATTCGGATGTGCAGATGCAAGATCATCTGAAGCTCCGAAGTCCTGAAATCTCGGAACTCAGACACCTGAGGTTCCATAGTAAGTGGCAATCGTCGAATGTTGGGTATATGTGGACTATTGATCCACCCTACTTCGCGAGTTCGTTAATTCGAAACTCTAAGAGTCTGTTGTGATGTATTATGAAAACTTCAGAACCCAAAGTCTTGAGTAAGCACCTTATGATCTAGCGCTTGGTCACGACCCATGGTCACGTGGGTTGGGGACTAAGAGGAAGGGGCTAGTACCCGAAAATTATTACAGAGTAGAGAAAATCTCAGAAAGAAAATGAAATATGAATGTTTTTTCTTAAATCAAATTGTCTTATGAATGTTGTGGGATTTGTTAAGGAATGATGGCCTGACAAATTCCGGTTGATTTCACGTTGTGTTTGCAAAGTTCAATGAGTGTCAGGACTACAGCGAATTTCCACTGAGTGCAGAGAAATGGAGGAGGCACAGAATGCTTCCAATTCAGAGAATGAAGTAAAAGGAATGGATGTCCATTTAAAAGTAGAAGAATCGAACTCTAATGGGCACGGAGGAGATATGGACAAGGAAGATCATATGATGAAAATCATTGAACGATTGTAGAAAGATGCCCAGGATCACCAAGTTGATAACAGAAAGCTCATGAAAGCCAGGGATCAATAAGGAAAATTCAACTTGAAGTTGATGCAGAGTCTGGAAAGAATCGAAAAGAAGTTGGATAAGGCGAGTGACTCAAGCAAAACAGGTAGTCGCAAGAACCCTGAGAGGAAAAGAAGATCAAGAAGTGTTAGAAGGAATCATAATCACTCCCTAAAACATTCCAATAAGGAGGAACACAGTATTTCAAGTCCATCTCCTACAAGAAATCATAGGAGATATGGAGTGGATGAACTGAAGGGTGAAATGAACAAGATTAAACCTCCTACTTTTGACGGAGAAAACAAGAAAGATGAATATGTTGAGACTTGGTTGTTGGGCATGAGGAAATATTTCCAACTGTAGAACTATTCTTCTCATGCAAAGGGAAGAATTTCCATTTACCAACTTAAAGGAAAGGCATCCATATGGTGGGAGAAGCTTGTGCAAGTACAACACGTCAAAGAGAAGAATGTTACTTGGAGGGAGTTCAAGAGACATTTTGAAAAGAAGTACTTAACTAAGAGATACTACGATAGAAAGATGAAAGAGTTCATTGAACTCAAGCTGGGCAGCATGGCCATTGATGAATATGAACGAAGGTTTTTGGAATTGTTGAAGTATGTCCCCTTCATCAAGGACAAGATAGTCAAAATTCAAAGGTATTTGAGTGGACTTCCATCTTCCATCAGTGACAATATTGAGTATGATGACCCAAATACTATGGAAGAAACTTTAAGGAGAGAAAAATTCTTATATGACCAGCAAAAATAAAATCCTACTTTCCAAAAAGTTTGGGAAGACAAGAAGGAGTTTAAGAGGGATCAAAGGAAAAAGGGAAACAAACCACCATTTTTCAGGAATATCCCTCAAGGACAACCTGGTTTTAGAGAGCCCAGGAAGGTTGAAGTGGGTGGACAAATGCCAAGACAACCACCTATGGAATGTTGGGGCTGTAAAGGAAATCATAGGTATAGATATTTCCCCCATGGGAATGACAAAGTGAGAACTGTCCACAATATTAAACAGGCAGAAACAATGGAGGACATGGGTAGTAGAGTACCAAGGATCTACGCAACCCCGGACAACAAGCAAGAAGAATATCAATCGCACATGATTGAAGTGGAAGGTATGATTAACAACCAACCATTTACTATTTTAATTGATTCAGGGGCTAGCCATAGCTATATAGATACTAGAGTGGTGGAACGTTTGAAATTGTCAAGAAGAAAACATGGAAAATATTGGTTAGTGTAGCTGGCTACAGGAATCAAGAGAAAGGTTATGGAATTGGTTAAGTCTTGTCATGTGGACATGAATGGACTGAGCACAAAGGATGAATTGAACATTTTTCCTTTAGGTTCTTATGACTGTCTAATTGGGATGGATTGGTTGGACCAGCACCATGCCATCTTAGATTGTCATAACAAGGCATTCACTTGTCTATATGAGGAAGGGAATCGAAGAACAGTCCAGGGAATTCCCAGGGAAATTATTGTTAAAGAAATCTCAGCAATGCAGCTGAAGAAGTGCTACAGGAAAGGATGTCAATTGTTTGTAGCCCACATGGAGGAAGCACCTAAGGATAAGTTGTCAAAGATCGAAGACCATGAATTATTAAAATATTTTGAGTATGTATTCCAAGAGGTACCAGGACTACCCTCGAAGAGAGATATTGATTTTTCTATAAACCTGATGCCTGGAGTAGCTCCAGTGTCAAAAACTCCTTATAGAATGAGTACACCAGAGATGAAAGAAATGCAAATGCAGTTTGAAGAGCTCCTAAAGAAGGGGTATATATGCCCAACTATGTCACCTTGGGGAGCCTTAGTCCTATCTGTGAAGAAGAAGGATTGGACATTGATATTGTGCATCGATTTCAGACAGTTGAACAAAGTAATTGTAAAGAACAAGTATCCTCTACCAAGGATCGATGATCTCTTTGAGTTGAAGGATGCCAAGATATTTTCAAAAATAGATCTCAGGTCAAGATATCACCAGGCAAGAATAAAGGATGAAGACATCAGCAAGACCACCTTCAGAACAAGGTATGGTCATTATGAATTCACAGTGGTGCCATTTGGGTTGTCGAATGCACCCATTGTTTTTGTGTGCCTAATGAATGGTGTATTCAGGGACTATCTAGACAAGTTTCTCATAGTCTTCTTGGATGAAATCCTGGTGTATTACAAGTTGGAGGAAGAGCATGAACAACATCTGAGGATGGTGCTGCAAGTGTTGAGAGAGAACTAGTTGTATGCCAAATTGAGCAAGTGCTCATTTTATCAAAAGTGGATCCATTACTTGGGGCATATCATTTCAAAGGATTGTATAGTTGTAGATCCTGAGAAGATAGAAGCCATCAGGGAATGGTCAGCAAAGAAGAATGTGATAGAAGTCAGATCCTTTATTGGTCTAGCTGGATATTACATAAGGTTCATTGCAGCATTCTCAAGGATAGCTCACCTTATCACTTCCTTGAAAAGGAAGGAGAAGAAGTTTCAGTGGACAGAAGAATGTGAGAAGATCTTCCAGCGATTGAAGCAGATTTTAACCAGTGATCCAATCCCGAGGATTGCAGATCCAAATGAGGATTTCGTAGTATGTACAGATGCATGCAAAGAAGGACTATGAGGAGTCCTCGGCCATAATGGATTTGTAATATGTTATGAGTCTAGGAAGCTGAAAGAGCACGAAAAGAACTATGCCACTCATGATTTGGAGTTGGCGGACATTGTTCACACTTTGAAGAAATGGAGGCATTACCTCATGGGAAGGAGGTTTGAACTGAGTACAGACCATAACTATCTGAAGTATTTGTTTGATCATCCAAATTTAAATGCTAGGAAGAGTAGATGGTTAGAATTCCTTTGTGAGTATGACTTTGATATCAAGCATGTCAAAGGAAAGGAGAACAAAGTGGCTAATTCACTTAGCAGGAGAGTGCATGAACTACATGTTACAACCATTAACATGTAACAAACTGATATTAAGGGCGGAATTTTGGAAGCTGCAAATGCAAATTTGCAGTATAGGGATTTGGTAGCAAATCTACAACATGGCAAGATGCTACAGAAAGTGGAAGATTATAAATTAGAGGTTGATGGAATACTTTTGTATAAGAACAAAATTTATGTACCTAATGTCCAGGACTTGAAACTTGTGATTTTGAATGAAATGCATAATGCGCATTACGTTGGGCACCCTAGATATCATAAAATTGTGGCAGCAGTCAAGAGCCATTACTTTTGGCCAGGTATGAAGAAAGAAATTGCAAATTACGTCGCTAGATGTATGGAGTTCCATAAGGTTAAATCTGAGCACATGCACCCAACAGGGTTGTTACAGCCTTTACCCATTCTTGAGTGGAAGTGGGAGGTAGTGACAATGGATTTCATCACATGATTGCCCAGAACTAGCAAGAAACATGATTCAGTCATGGTGGTGGTGGACAAGCTTACAAAAGATGCCCATTTCATTCCATTAAAGACTACTCACAAGGCAGCTAATGGTGCTGATATTTTTATGAGGAAAATAGCACGATTGCATGGTATTCCCAAGACAATTGTGTCTAGCAGAGACCCGAAGTTCACTTCAAAGTTTTGGAAAGGGTTATTCAAAGGGTTCAGAATGAATCTGAACTTCAGCACTGCTTATCATCCTGAGTCTGATGGACAGACAGAGAGGGTAAACCAAGTGATAGAAGATATGCTAAGGATGTATGTGATGGAAAAACCATCTAAATGGGAAGAATACCTACACTTGGTAGAATTTGCATACAACAATGGGTATCAAGCATCGTTGAAGATGACCCCATTTGAAGCACTTTATGGAAGAAAGTGAAATACTCTAGTAAGTTGGGATAATCCAGCTGATAGATCAGTGGTTGGGCCAGAGTTGCTCAAGGAAATGGAAGAACAAATGTTGAATATTAAGAAGAATTTGAAAGCTTCCCAAGATAGACAGAAGAGTTATGCTGATAAGAACAGGACCCACAAGGATTTTAAAGTGGGTGATCATGTTTTCCTGAAAGTGAAAGCTAACAAAAGTTCCCTGAAGCTAGGAAATTGTTCAAAGTTGGCAGCCAGATTTTGTGGACCATTTGAAATCCTATAAAGGATTGGACCAGTTGCAAATATGCTTGCATTTCCTACATCCATGGCTATGCATAATGTGTTTCATATTTCATTTCTTAAGAAATATATACCTGATGCTAATCATGTAATCGATTGGAATGTGATTCAGGTGGAGCAAGAAGGTGTCTTACAAGTGCATCTGGTGTGTATACTGGACCGAAAAAGCAAGCATCTCTAGAATCGAGCCATAGGGCTTGTAAAAGTCCAGTGGACCTGGTACAGTCCTGAGGATGCAACATGGGAGCATGAATATGCTATGCAGGCAAAGTACCCACATCTTTTTGAAGATTTTGGAAATATTGTTGTTGTTTTGTAAATAAATTGCACTAACGATGGTGCAAAAATAAGGGGAGGCGATTTTAATACCCCAAGGCCGATCCCCTTCTGAATTGTAATTATGTGTTATTAGGCTGGTGAGCCAAGTAGTTTTAAGCTGAAAGACTTATGTGTTATTAGGTTGGTGAGCCAGATGTCAAGGCCAATGAGCTTGATTTTTATATATGTAATTATGTAGAACATTATTAATAAAATATAAACATTGTTGCGTGTAGACCGACCACGAAGAAGATTTATGGGGGACTAAGCTCCAGTAGGTAGGGTAAGGAAGGGGGGCTAAGTATTGGGCCTAGGGGCTAAGCTAGGGGGCTTACCTCTAGAGGAATAATATTTTAATATTATTTCCTAAAGACTAAGGTGAACATTATATGTTTTGTTATCTTAAGTTATTAGAAGGTGGGACGTAAGCTAAATGGATCACATGTAGCTCCAGGAAGACAAGTGTCAACCTGGGCACATGCAGCTAAATCGAAAGCGTCAACTCGTGTTGGAGGGTTCGCGAGTCATTATGCCATCATTCGCCTGAATTCGTTCTACCATTCTAGCATCCTACACAGGAACCCATTTTGCCTCTGTGATCAACCTTGGCATAATCATGCATTCTGAAAACTAGAACCATAAAAGTTGACCTATGTATTTTTCTGTGAAGCTAGTCTATCCGCACTTGCAGAGCCAAGTCCGTACCTGAATCGTTTTGGGTTGCTTCCTTTTGTTTTTCCTAAATTGTACTGACTCGCAGCATACCCTCACACATCTATGAAATCATAAATGGGGATGTTCGTCCTGTGTTATTTCCTGTGAAGCCCGACGCAATTGTAGTCGCCTAAGCTGTGTTGTGACTTAGCATTAGGTTGTTGTCTTATTGGGTGTCCATACTCGTTTTTCTCGGTTGTTGTTGTTGTTTCTGTTGCTGTCATCCATAACTGGATGTAGTTGAGTCGAAGACTGGTTGAAGAGGTAGGTTGTCAGGCATGTGAGTAGCTCTCCCAAGTGAGAGAGCCTGTTGGGAAGTGAGTTCTCCTGGAAGGGATACCCGTAGTAGTTGTAGTACTTTGAGACTTTTGGTCCAGCCTATTGTTGAAGCCCAAGGTAAGGGAGGTGTACTAGCCAATGGAATTGTATTAGTGAAGGTGTATCCTCTTGGGGTGGACCAGGTGTGTGGGGAATGAGGGTCTGTGTGTTGTGGGCGTAAGTGGCTCTTGGGATAAAAGATCCTTCCTATTTCTTTGTGCAACTTCCTTGTTGTCCTTTCCAAGCCTAGAATTCCCTTGCCCAGTGGAGTTTAGTCCCAGCTCGGGGGTGACCTACTGTTGAGAGTGATGAGAAGCATGTTCTAAGGCTGGGAGGTTCATGGAACGTTTGCACGTAGTTAGTAGATTACTCCAGCTAAAAGATAAGTATCATTGTTGTGCTACATTATGTATTTTATGCATGTTTTGTGATGCTTATATGTCTTTCATGTAATCTGTTGCATGTATGAATTGTTGTTAATTCTATTTAAGTCTGTATGATGGCAGTAACTCTATGTTAAATGTGTTAATTTGATTTAATGCATATATATCATTTAAGATGTATATTCTGCATGGTAGCATTACTCGGTCTTTGGAGGGTCGGGGATGTTACACCCTGCCCCTATGTTGGTTTGAGCATTGGCCTACCTATTTTACATTCTTAAAACCTAGAAGAGTTATAGTTTTTTGAATTGATGAACCAATGCAACAATCCTCTGCGAAACATGAGATAGTCGAAATTTTTAGAGAGTGTTGTGTTCTTAAAACCTAGAAGAGTTATAGTTTTTTGAATTGATGAACCAATGAAACAATCCTCTGTGAAACATGAGATAGTTGAAATTCTTAGAGAGGGTTTTGATGGAATAACATGTTCTTCGGTTTTTTCCCCTTCCCCTATGTTGGTTTGAGCATTGGTGTACCTATTTTGCATTATTAAAAATGAGAAGAGTTATAGTTTTGTGAATTGATGAAGCAAGGCAACAATCCTCTGCTAAACATGAGATAGTTGAAAGTTTTAGAGAGGGTTTTGATGGAACAACATGTTCTTAAAACCTAGAAGAGATATAGTTTTGTGAATTGATAAACCAATGCAACAATATTATGCCAAACATGCCCCTATGTTGGTTTGAGAATTGGCCTACCTATTTTGTGTTCTTAAAACCCAGAAGAGCTATAGTTTTGTGAATTGATGAACCAATGCAACAATCCTATGCCAGACATGAGATAGTCGAAAGTTTTAAAGAGGGTTTTGATGGAAAAACACGTTCTTACAACATAGAAGAACTATAGTTTAGTGAATTGATGAACCAATGCAACAATCTTCTACCAAGAATGCCCCTATTTTGGTTTGAGCATTGGCCTACCTATTTTGTGTTCTTAAAACCTAAAAGAGTTATAGTTTTGTGAATTGATGAACCAATGTAACAATCCTTTGCTAGACATGATAGTCAAACATTTTAGAGAGGGTTTTGATGGAACAACATGTTCTTAACTCCTAGAAGAGCTATAATTTTGTGAATTGATGAACCAATGCAATAATCCTTTGCCAGACATGAGATAGTCGAAAGTAGCCAAAAAATTTTGAGAAGGTTTTGATGGAACAATGATCTTATCATTATTCAAAGAGTAATAAACTTCTTATTATTATGATTATTGGAGGAGTAATAGTATGACTAGGCCTGAAAAATGGTTATTACTTCCACCATATTTTTGGTTGCAATTCCTAATCCTCATAAAAACTCTATTTCCTTTTGTCAA
>JZKD02S1728066.1:0-16392 GCA_000966675.3 Picea glauca
AAGTAGGGACATTTCAAAATCACTTTTCATATCTTTAATAAACTTCTTACTCAACCTGTCATCATAAATTCCAAACATGATGTCATCCACATATACTTCAATGATAAGTATGTTGTCCCGATCCATTTTTATGTAGATATTTCTATATACATTACCTTTTCTGAATCCTTATTGTTGTAATTACTTTTCTAGTCTTGAACACTAGGCTCTAGTAGCTTGCTTGAGTTCATACCAAACTTTCTTTAATATGAAAACACAATATTCCCTTTCTGACAAATGGAACCCTTCTGGTTGTTCTATGTAGACCTCTTCTTCTAATTCTCCATTTAGAAATGTTTATTTTACATCCATTTGATACACTCTAATCCTTTTGGAGCATGCATAGGCCAAGATCATTTTGATTGCTTCCATCCTGGAAATAGGAGCACAATTTTCTTCAAAATACACTTCTTCAACTTGAGCATATCCTTTTCATACTAGCCTTGCCTTGTTTCTAGTTACATGTCCATGTTCGTTTAGTTTGTTTCTGAACACCCGTTTTGTACCAATCACATTTTTTCCTTAGGTCTTGGAACCAATTCCCATGTCTCATTCTTCTCTATTTGATTCAATTCTTCTTTCATCGCCTTGATCCAATGTTGATCATTTATGTCAAAGATGCTTGGTTCAATTGTGGACAATAGTGTTAGATGTATTCATTCTAGTGTACGAGCCTATTTGCTTCCTTTGGTTTGTATTCTTTCATTTTTATCTCCAATAATTTGTTCTAGTGGATGATTATTCTAAACCCAACGGTTAGGTGTTTTAGCAGGTGTCTGGAAATATTGTTGATTGTCTTTTATTTCTTCTTGATCTGCTTCTAGTTCTTCTGCCTCTTCCTTTACTTCTTCCTCCTTTAGTTCTTCTGCTTCCTGCCTTTTTGAATTTTTACTTTCTTCTCTGGTCTTCAACACATTTGTTTCATCAATATTTACATTGATGCTTTCCACTATTTTGTTAAGTCTTAGGTTGTAGAATTTGTATGCCTTGATTTTTCTTGAGTATCCAACCAATATGCCTTTATCAACTCGAGAGTTGAATTTTTCAATCTTGTTATCTTCTCTTTTTATGTAACATTTGCTTCCAAACACTTTGAAGTGCTTGACGTTTGTCAGTATTCCCTTCCACAGTTCATATAGAGTCTTTTCATTTTTACTTCTAAGCATTCCTCTGTTCAAGATATGAATGGTTGTATGTACTCACTGTACCCAAAAGATATCACCCAACTTGGAATATTGCAACATGGTTCTGACAATTTCCTATACAGTTCTTTTCATCCTTTCAACGACTCCATTTTGCTGAGGTGTTCTAACTGCTGAAAATTGCCTTTTATTCCTTGTTATTCACAAAAGTCCATGAATTCTTTTGATGTGAACTCACCTCCATTGTTTGATCTTAAGCACTTGATTTTCAAATCAGTCTCATTTTCAACCATCTCTTTGAATATCCTAAAACCTTTGAATTCCTCTAACTTTTTCTTCAGAAATAAAACTTTGGTCATTCTTGTGTAATCATCAATAAGTAGCATGAAGTAGTGTTTTCCATTCAACCTTTTTGTTCTCTTTGGTCCACATAGATCAATGTGTACAATATCTAATGATTTTTTTGTAGAGTATTCTTTTGTTCTGAACTCATTTCTTGTTTTCTTTCCTTGTAGATAGTGCTTGGAAATAATATTGGCTATCTTTGAAATTTCAGGCATTTACCTTACCACTTCCTTTCTGCTAATTTTGACAAGATTGTCAAAGTTCATATGACCCATTCTTCAGTGCCAAAGCCAACTTTCATTTTATTTTCCCAAGCAATATATTTCCTTTCCATTCTCATTTAATATGTATATGTTGTTTGGAGTCCTTATTGTTGTTGCCACCAACTTGCCTAATCCTTCTTTCCTTATCTCACATTTCTTTGAGTCGAATGGAAGTGTGTGTCCCTGGTCACACTTTTGACTCACATTTAGCATATTATGCTTCATATGTTTGACAAGTAGGACATTTTCTGCCATGGCATCTTTGCTTCCAATCTTGATTGTTCCTTTTCCTATAATTTTGGTTGAGTTATCATTATTGAATGAAATTGATCCATCTCTTTCTTTCTTTAGAGTTACAAACCTATCCTTATCACTTGTCATGTGCTTTGAACAACCATTGTCAATTTACCAATCACTTTTTCTTCTTTGGGCTTGTAGAGCAATTGAACATTCTTCAATGTTTAGTTTATCTTGCTTCCTTTTCCATATCCTTGATGGTTCTTTTACATGACCGTTGAGATCCTTCTTTGGTTCCTTTGGAGGAATAGTCAATATGCAATCTTTGGCCATGTGTACAATTTTTTACCATTTGTAGTGTTCTTCTTTATTATTTAATGAGTCAAAACTATTATAGTTTATGTTGTATGTTTCATGAGGCTTTCTGAGATAATTATTTCTAGAGTAGACTTCATAGTTTCTTTTGATCTTAGCATAGGATCTACAATTTATATCCTTATGCCCAAAATTGTTACAGGAATAACAAAATCCAAGAAAAATAGTTTGGTACTTGAGTGTGGGGGATCTTCTACGTGGTGTAACTCTTCTATAATATTCTTCTTCAGTTCTCTCCATTGCTAGTTGTTGATTTTTTGTTATGGATCTTCTAGGTGGTGCAACTCTTCTATAATATTCTTCCATTTCCTAAATTTTCTCCTTTTAAGACTTGCATTCTGCCTTCTTGATGGGAATTTTGATGATTTTTTTATAACTCTTTTGTTATTATTCCTTTTATGTCATCATGGAGCTCGAACCCTTCTCACTATGCATTTGTTTGTATCCTAGTCCAGACTTGTCATAGTATGGCCTTTGTATACTGATGATTTCATCCAATATTTTGGTGTTGTTCTATTGCATGTCCTTCTTTTGAAGTTCCTTATTTAGTGATACTATTTCTACTTGTACCTTTATGTCTGTAATCATACCTTGTACCTTTATTTCTACTTGTACCTTGAAGTTCCTTCTGGATTCCTCTACTTGTACCTTTATGTCTGTAATCATCTGCTAGCCTTCTTCATAGTCGAGATTTTTAGAACCCTCTTTTAGCTTGATAAATGATGTAATATCCCCTTCCATGTGATATTGACCATGGGGGATTTAGTATCCTAGTTGTTCCCTCTAGGCTATAGTCCCATTAATAAAAAAGGGACTAAGAGGGTAAAAAAGGGGGGTCATTGAATAATTAAGTTATCATCAAAAGGTGACAAAGATTAAAAAGAAAAAGGTAAGCTGGCTTTCTAAAATAATTGGAGAAAATAACCTTAGAAATCCAAAATGATAATTTAAGTGAGAATTAGAAGGTGGGATAAATAGGAGGGAAAATTGCTTAGTGCATTCTTGATCATTTCTCACTTGCATATTTGAGCTATACAACTTGCATATTTCTCACTTGCATATTTTGAGGGTTTTGAGTGAACAAACCCTAGAGATCAACAAGGAGGTGAAATATTCCTCTATTCTTGATCCAAGCTTGGCCAAGGTGGTGAAATATTCCACCCTCACCATTATACAAAGTTCTAGGTCATTTTGTAGCAGTGATTTGTGGAGACAGGGCACCATTTTGAGGGTTTTTGCAGAATTGGGGCATACTTCCAAGGGAAGAGAAGCTCATTTTTCTTAGAAGATATTGGATCTAGAGTATATATCACAACATGAGGGTTTTCCATCCTTAGGGTGACATTTCTCTTCAGTTTGTGGGGATTTATCACCTCATAATTATTTATTATTGAAGTTTGGTGGATTTCTGAAGGAGGGCACACTTGTCCTTATAGATACATAAATTTTGGGGGTCATATATACAACTACAACAATGGAATATATTCTTATGAGATTACCATATTCATATCTATAGATTTGCAACCATTTTCAGAAGTTTGGAGGCATGATCTAGTAGGGCCAAAATTCCTAGGACAGTTTCCAGCCAGAGAGGGGCGCAACTTATCCAGAACAACCAACTATATCACATAAGGGAAATAAATTGATCTTTCAGATATTGTATGTACTTATTGGGATTTTAGTAGAGATTATCACTATCTATTGTTATTGTTTCTTAGAGCTACTATCAACCACACACAATATTCTTCCATCTCTATTCCAGATCTGTTCATCTCTTGTACTGAGCTCAACTATATATTTAAATAAAATGTAGATATGGGGTATTTGTGGATATTTTCTTGTGTTATTTCTATTGTATCTGGTTGTGTTTCCAATGTTTCTATATTTCCTTCATTTACTTGCTGTAAAAACTCTATAAATAAACCCCAACACAACTTAGAAGGCAAAGATAACAAAATTCTTGACAAAACACCATAATCAGAAAAAACAATAATCCATTAAATTATTAGTAAATATAATTGGAAATTTTATAGTGGTATCAGAGCAAGGATCCTTGTCATGTTGTTATTAAATTGATGACTAGAAGGATGGGTCGAGGAGGAAATCCTTTCCTAGAGACATCAGAAGGAGAAGAGATAGAAAGAAGCATGGGGGAGAGATAAGAAACAAGAGATGGTAATGATAAGGAAGTTTAGGCAAAAATGGTTCAGGAAATGAAGCACTCCATTAATAGGACACAATTTGACTTACACAATCAATTGCAAGAGACACAAGAGAACTTGTCAAGGGGACAAAATGAGCTCAAAAAGACCTTGTCAGATATACATACCACCTTGAAATAAAGGAAAAATAATATTTCATATTTTCTCATGCACATGTCTCATTGTAGAGAGCCACAAAATAATGGGGGTAATAATTGGGATAGTGGATCCCATGGAAGAGAGAGGTATCATGGAGAGACTAGTCACTGAGCCCACAATGAGGGGAAAATCTATTTTGGGGTGCAAACAACAAGGTGTCAAGAAGTAGCAGGATCATGCCCAAGCCTCACATGCCTAGTTTTCTTGATGCGTCGCAACAGGATGCCCATATTCCAGGATGAATAGAGGTGGAAGACAAATTTGAGGAGTATGAGAGGGAGTATGCAGCATTAAGTGCATGATTCAAGAGGAATGTTACATTGGTATAATACTGTGGAATCAAATATAGAGGCATGCCTAGAGATTCTCATAGGGTAAACAATGATTTAGGGTGAAAAGAAGGAAAAATGGAGATTCCCCCCTTTGATGGGGAAAAAAAACATTCAACGGAAGAATGGGTACAAAATCTGCATGCTTATTTTCAGCTAAACCCAATGATGGAGTTGGATTCCATCAAATTTTCTACCTTGTATTTGGAGGGCAAGTCCCATGAGTGGTGGTATCATGGAATGAAAACTTTGGGGCATGCACACATTACCTTATATGCATATTTCACACAAAGGCTCATAGATAGGTTTTATAAGGGAGATCGAGAACTACATTTCAGAGAGCTCACACAACTTAGACATACATGTTTAGTGGAGACATTCATAGAGGAATTTCAGAGAATAAAAATAATGGTTCCATATGTGTCAGAATCTAGGTTGATGATGCTATTTTCCGAAGGGCTAACATAACCCTTGCGTGGTTGGGTCAAGGATTTTAAGCCTACCACACTACAATATGCAATTTGGAATACTAGAGATTTGGAGGGAGAAACTTCCAAAAACAAGTTTACTCCAAGACCCCTACTTGCTACAAGAGGAAGAGATAAACGAGTGGTTGAAAAGGGTAAGGGAAAACTTGATGAATCCACAAGAAGGGAGTTGAGACAGAAGCAACCCTTTTATACTTGCAAGGAACCATGCGATCTAGGGCATAGATGCATGGGAAAAGGGAAAATACACTACATAGAGGTTCTTTTAGATAGTGAGGAGGAAGATGATGTTGTACATATTAAAAATATGGATGTGACCCAAGAAACAATTGAGCACACACATAAGGAAAGGGAGGATGAGATAGTGCACAACGCAGTAGGGATCAAGAAGGCTGTAACAAAATCCATCAATGGGATGCAAAAGTTTAGTACCTTCAGGATAAGAGGAGTCCTTCAAGTACAAAGGGTCACTGTGCTTATTTATGGTGGGGATTCCCATAATTTCATTGATGCTTCTTTAGTGAATATGAGAAATCTACCCATTGAAGATTTTGAGGAATTTTTGGTGGAGGTAGCAGGAGAGAATACCATGCCATGTGACAAGTATATTCCCATGATGAGCCTCAATTTGGGTAGGCACAACTTAACTCAGGATTTCTATGTGATGGATCTTCCAAAAACTAATGTAATACTGGGAGTTCAATGGCTTAGCACCTTGGGACCCATCACTACCAAATACAATACCATGGATATGTCCTTCAATTATGAAGAAGGAAAAAGGGTTAACTTGAAGGGCATGACAAAGAATAAACCCAAGGTGGTTTCAAAAAAGAGCACAGAGGTTGTTTCCAGGCATGGGGACATGGATTATGAAATAGAGTGTTTAGTTATCACCCAAAACACTCAGGATAAGTGCCAACACTACTCACTAGACATACATAGGATAATTGACAAGCATGAGAGGGTTTTTGGATATATTCCCCCAAGAAAACCACCATACAAAATCTTTGAACACATTATAGAAATAGAGGAAGGTGCCAAACCTATCATTACCACACCATATAGGCACCCAAATAAATTCAAGGATGAAATTGAGAAATCCATCAATGAAATTTTGAACATGGGGCATATTAGGCCAAGCTTAAGCCCATTTACATCTTCCATTGTGTTGGTCAAAAAGAAGGATGGAACAATGTGCACGTGTATTGATTACATAGTCTTAAATAAAAAGACAATAAAAAATAGGTACCCAATTCCAAGGATAGATGAGCTATTGGATGAGATTCACGGGGCAATATATTTCACAAAAAATGATCTACACTCAGGATACCATCATATTATGATGAGGGAGAAATATATACACAAGACAACTTTTAGGTGTCACTATGGGCATTATGAATTTTTAGTTATGAATTTTGGACTAACCAATGTGATAGCCACCTTCCAATCATGTTTGAATCATATATTCAATAAGAAATTAAGGAAATTTCTATCGGTTTTCTTCAATGATTTGTTGATATATATCAGAACTTGGGAACATAATCTCAAGCACGTGGATGGGATATTAAACATCATGGAATAACAATCACTGTATGCAAAAGAGTCCAAGTGCGAACTTGGGATGACAGAGGTAATATGCTTGGGGAACATCATTGGGGAAAAAGGGGTGCAGGTTCATGAGGATAAGATCCAAGCTATTTTAGATTATCCCATACCTAAGACACTTACAAAGCTCAAGGGATTCCTTGTAATTTGCAGCTATTATAGGAGGTTTATTAAATGTTTTTCACAACTATGCGCACCACTGATTGATTTGACAAAAAAGGGTGCATTCAAGTGGAGTGATGAAGTACAACTAAATTTTGATAAAATGAAGAAGGTCATGAGCACTTTTCCATTCCTAACTTTACCATATTTTCCCCAGCCATTCATATTAGAGTGTTACACATCAAGGGAAGGAGTTGGGGATATAGTCATGGAAAAAAAACATCCTAATTATTTTGAGAGCAGAAAATTAAGAGGGCCTAAGTTATTATACACCATATATGATAAGGAGATTCTATCCATCATGCATGCACTAACCAAATTTATACAATACTTGGTGGGAGAGAAATTTGTAGTCAGAACTGATCATAACAACCTCAAATACTTTCTTGAGAAGAGGGATATTAGTGAGAGGCAACATAAATGGGTGATAGATATTATTTTCGGGATTAACTGCATAGTGTAAGTCATTAATCTATGACCCATATCCATGAGTATTAGTCGCAACTGACCAATAATTCCATGTCAGAGATATTAGTTGAATGGGAATCACACCTGTTGGTGGAATACTCAAAAAACAAGTTTGCATGCAAATTGATGGATGATCAAGTCCAGGATGACATGTACAATAAATGGGTGAGTAAAATCCAAGCCTATGAGTTTGACAGAGAATTTGTTAAGAAAATAAATGTAGTAGAAAATGCTTTATCTAGAAGACTCCCAACTTATTCCATGTCGGAGATATTAGTTGAATGGAAATCACACCTGTTGGTGGAATACTCAAAAAAAAAGTTTGCATGCAAATTGATGGATGATCAAGTCCAGGATGACATGTACAAAATTGTGGATGATATCATATACTATAAAGAAAATATATATTTGGTACATGAATCCAAGTTTAAGGAAAATATGTTGCAAGCATTTCATATCTCACCACTAGCAGGACATCATGGGTTCCTCAAGGCTTATAGATAGATTAGAGAAATATTCGCTTGGAGGGGCCTCAAGGAGGACATTATGTGCCACATCAGGGAGTGTGTCACATGTCAGAAAAAAAGGGATGAATACACCCACCCAACATGTTTAGTACAACCTCTTCCCATTCCAGAGCACAAATGGGAAAGCATATCTATGGATTTTATTACAGGATTGTCCAGGGAACAGGGGAAGGATGTCATTTTTGTAGTGGTAGACTGCTTGAAAAAAATTGCTCATTTTTTTTTCCATATACATGGAGTATAGTGCATCACATATAGAAGACTTATATTTCAGAGAAGATTTTAGTTTACATGGGCCACCTAAGTGTATTGTGAGTGACATGGACAATAGATTCATGAGTACTTTCTGGCAGGAGCTATTTCGACTTGTTGGGACAAAATTGACCCCTAGCACCAACTATCATCCACAAACATATGGTCAAACTGAAATAGTTAACAAATGGGTAGAAGGGTACCTAATAAATTATGTGCCAAGACAACAAAGAGTGTGGGTCAAGTGGTTGCACTTGGGTGAGTATTGTTACAACACCACTCACCACATGTCCATTGATATGTCTCCTTTCAAAGCTCTATATGGTTATGTTTCCCTCTCCTTCATGGAGATCGCTTTAGTGGATAATAGAGCCCATATGGATAAGGAGTGGATACATGAAATTCAAGACATACTCAGGGAGCTCAAGGATCATTTACAAAGAGCCCAAAACCAACAAAATTTTTATGCAGCCAAACATAGAGTGGAGTGCAGTTTTGAGGTAGGGGACTTAGTCTATCTAAGGCTTCAACCATATAGGAATTCATCCATCAAAAGGAGTGGAATTGAGACGGTAAAAACTCATTTTTATGGGCCATATAGGGTGATCATAAAGGTGGGGGCGGTTGAATATGAGCTAGAGTTACCACCAGAGAGGAAGATTCATAATGTCTTCCATGTGTCATGTCTAAAGAAAGAATTGGGACAACATGTTACTACTAATGAATAATTTATTCCTGTTGATGAGGAAGGAAAATTGATTTTGATACTAGAGTAGGTATTGGATATGAGGGAGAAAAATCTAAGAAAAAGGAGCATCAATGAATATTTGATCAAATAGAAAAATTTTCCAATAGAGGATGTCACTTGGGAGGGTGAACAGGTCTTGCAACATCCAGGTTCAAAATTTCTTGTGGGAAAGCAATTTCAATCAGGGGAGATTATAACGTCCCCTTTCATGTGATATTGACCATGGGGTACTTAGTATCATTTTTGTTCCCCCTAAGATATAGTATCATTAATAAAAATGGGACTAAGAGGGTCAAAAAGTGGGGTCACCGAATAATTAATTTATTGTCAAAAGGTGATAAAGATTAAAAAGAAAAAGGTAAAGTGGATTTATGAAATAATTGGAGAAAAGAACCTTAGAAATCCAAAATGATATTTTAAATGAGAATTAATAGGTGGGATAAAAGGAAGGAGGGTGAATTGTTTAGTTGATTCTTGATCATTTATCACTTGCATCTTTGAGCTCTACAACTTGGACGTTTTGAGGGTTTTGAGTGAACAAACCCTAGAGATCAACAATGAGGTGAAATATTCCTCTGTTCCTGATCCAATCTTGGACAAGGTGGTGAAATATTCCACCCTCACCATTATACACAGTTCTAGATCATTTTGTAATGTTGATTTGTGGAGACATGGCGCCATTTTGAGGGTTTCTGTAGGATTGGGGCACACTGCCAAGGGAAGATAACATCGTTTTTCTTAGAGGATATTGGATCTAGAGTAGATATCACCACATGATGTTTTTCCATCCATAGGGTGACTTTTATCTTCATTTTTTGGGGGTTTATCACCTCATAATTATTTATTATTGAAGCTAGGCAAATTTCTGAAGGAGGGAACACTTTTCCTTAGAGATACAGAGCTTTGGGGGGTCATAATCTATAGCTACATCCATGAAATCTCTTCTTATGAGATTACCATCTTCCGATATATATATTTGTATCTATTTTCAGGAGTTTGGAGGCCAGATCTAGTAGGGTTGAAATTCCTAGGAGATTTTCTAGCTAGAGAGGGGTGCAACTCATCCAGAGAAACCAACTATATAAAATAAGGGAAAGAAATTGATCTTTCTGATATTGTATGCAACTATTTTGAGTTCATGAGTGCTTATATCTCTCTATTGTTATTTCATCTTGGAGATACTATCAACCACACACATTATTCTTCCATCTCTATTCTAGATCTGTCCATCTCTTGTACTGAGGTCAACTATATATTTAAATAAAATGTAGATCTAAGGTATTTTTGTCTATTTTCTTGTGGTATTTCTATTGTATCTAGTTTTGTTTCCATTGTTTCTATATTTCCTTCATTTACTTGTTGTAAAAACTCTATAAATCAACCCCAGTGCAACTTAGAAGGCAAAGACATCAAACTGCTTGACAAAATACCACAATCTGAAAAACAATAATACATTAAATTCCTGGTAAATCTACTTGGGAATTTTACAAATCTTCCTTGAGTGACTTGTTTTTCTTCCTTTCTCTTTTTATCTCACTTAAGGTGTTGATTAATTCTGCTTCAATATCTACTTCACCTTCTTCTTCATAATTGTTGGGTCATGGAATTGTCATCCTTTTTACATTCTCTTTCCCTAGTTTTAATCCCTTCTTGCTTACGCATAACCACGTATTAATGCTTATTGATCCATTTTAATGCTTATATGTGAGATTTAGAACCAAGGTGATTTCCATTGCATTTCTTCAGTATTTCTTGAATTATGGTTAAATATTAGAGAAATACCATATCTTGCATTTATCTTTGAAAAATGGTTTAGTTTGTGATTGTTGCAGAACCAATTGTCACAAACCAACACTGTTGTTCCTTTTATGTTGTCATTGTTGTTATTCCTACAAATGAAGATTCACAATATGGGTACTTGAGATTTATTGTATGAGGCTTTATCGAGTCGAAATATGCTTATCTTCAAAAAATATCAACAACCCAGATTGTACTTTTTGAGAAATCAAGTTTTTACAATTTGTTGTAACTTGTGTTTGTTGTTACTTGTAAGTTACATTATTTACAAGACTCCATGTATGGATTTGCAAATCCATGAAAATCTATCTTCAACCATGAATACCTTCCATGTATTTGGACCATCAACAACCATTTGAATATGGAAAGAATCTTAGAATCATTAATAAATTTAGTTTGAGTGGTTAACCAAGAATCTTGGAATTCTTGAGCATAAGATCTTGGAGTTATTTATTATTTGCTAATTGTTAGAAAAATATCTTGGATTTATTTATTGTTTGCTAATTATTAACAAAGATCTTGGAAGTTATTTATTAATTGCTAATTGTTAGCATGGATTATGAAAACCATTAGTTACTTAGGAAATTGTTGTAACCATTATGTATTTATTAAATCCATAAGTGGGTTTATTTAGATATTTGTTATTTCAAGTTTCCATTTAATTTATGTATAAAACATAGCACTCTCTCAATTTTTCAGGGAGGACTCTTGGAACAATGTATGAATGAAAATGGAATAATTCAGTGAGTTTTTATTTCAATTGTAGTTTTATAATTTCCGTAGTGTGTGATTTAATTATTTCATTTGAGTTTTTATTTTAATTGTGGTTTTATAATTTATGTATTGTGTGATCTAATTAATTCTTTGAGTTTTTACTTTAATTGTAGTTTTATAATTCTCGTAGTGTGTGATTTAATTAATTCATTTGAGTTTTCATTTTAATCAATTTCCGTAGCGTCTGATTTAATTAATTAATTAGATTTTTTCCTTGCATGTTTGTAATAGATTGATTTCTTTCGATTAGCTTAGTTAATTTAGTTAATTTATGTTGATATAGGATAATATAAACACTATGTTCTATGGAGGTAGGGTCCACTCCAATAGAACAAAGAGTTGTGTAGCTTAGATGGTTGCTTTTATTCCTTGTTTGTACTTTCATTATAAATTCACGTAGGATTAATTTAATTTAATTTTGTAACTAGATTCTTTATTCAAATTGTTCATGTAATTAGATTACTCATACGAGGTTGTGTTTATGTTGGATTTCATTTATTCAGCTATTTCTAATAAATTCATTTCAGATTGGGTTGCATCCTTTTATGTTGTTGAATAACTGTGCTTAATGCAATGACTATATTTGTTAGTCTAGGTAATGACATGGATCATATTAGAAAGGATTAGGCTCTGATTTAAAGGACATAATGATGACATCCCGCCCTATTATTTCCCACAGGTGCATAATTCTTCATTAAAATTCTATGCCAGTTCTGAAGTAGAACAACTCTCCAAATTTTCGTACGGGCCAAATCTCCTTACCAAAGTTTGGACTAACTCTGTTTATGCCTCATAATTTTCACGTTCCTATATAGACACTATTTCCTTGTGACCAAGTGATAAATCCTCAGGATTATATCCTTAAGAGCTTATGGCTTGCACTTACTCCATGTGACTATGCATCAAGACTGTGTCGATGCTACATACTGGACTTTCCCAAAACGACGCGAACTTGCTCCCTTCTCATCCCGATTTGGTGGATTAACTTGTAGGAAAATTTAATTCTTGTGATCAACGTAGACCTTTGATTGAGTTCTAAGCAAATGGTTGGATTGTCCTCACGATTACACCTTGTGTCACCTTCCAAGTGGTGGCATATATCGACACTGGATCACCATAGGTTCTAACTCATAAAGATCTCACATGACCCCGATATGGTATTATGTGTCACTAACCATATGAAATTGCTGACATGGATCTACCATGTATTGATGGTGACTAATATTCCACGTGTCACCTCGATCTGTGACTTTCAAACTCTCCAATTGTTGGATGGACACTGACACATGTCATCCTCCATGTGGGCCACATGTCACCATCTGAGTGGTTTCTTACATGTGCTTACGTATGTCGATATAAAACTATTGGAAGGGTTTGAACTTCCCCCTTTTTCAGTTTGTCCTGATGGACGAGATATGATAGGATATCAATCCTCGATCTGATTTTCTATGTAGATCTCCACCGTCAATCTGTTCACCATTGTTTCAAAGGCTTGGATTGCCTCTCCTTAAATTCATCTCACCTTCATACTCTTGATATAGCTATGCTCCATTTCTATGGGTTTGGAATGGACAACCATGTATTACTCTCGCCACCAGACTGTTGGATGTCAGAACTTCTAAACTTCACTCTTTCTCGTCTATTTCCAATCCAATGGAATCTACGACTAGTATGGATCCCGATGGGATATGATGGTTGTTTTTATATGACAGCTTTATACATATGTTAAAATCTGTATCGACCTGCACATAGAATGAGAATCGATCTCTGCTCGTTCTGACTTCCATTGATCTAGTCTACAAACTCTACTAGTTCATAATCATAATTGGGACATCTATCTCTTCGATGACTGATGGTCAATATCAACCCAACCTACAAAAAATATCGTGTTCCAATTCTGGAACCTACACGTACATACTAAGAGGAATTTCTCATTGCTCAGAGATAAAAACCTGCATCACTCAACCTAACATATATTTAAACACTCACACAGTTTACAAAGGTTTAATACACCAATTCCATGCAATACTCAAAATAAAGTGATTTCATTCCTCATTCATACAAGACTGTACATATAAGTTACATAAGGCCTCTTAATGGCCTTTTCTCATCTCCCTCTATGGCATGATTCCTCATTCGATTGGCCACTCTCCTTGGCCCGTTTCTACATTCGTTTGGCCACACCAAACATGCCCAAACACTTACAATTTTAATACATAAATACTTTGAAACTACACTCTATTTCAGATCCTAAAAACCCTCATACAAATCCATAGGATCCTCTAGATCCACTAAATCCTCATTCTTGATCCACAATGCACTCAAGAGAGATATAATCACCCTAATATTTCTCTAATTCCTCTCAACTATCGAGAACTAGCTCAATTACATACATTCTCAATCAAATATCAATCCTATACATTCTTATAGAATTCCACAAAAGATAGGAATTTCAAACATTTAAACAACAAACTTAAGACCCCCAGGTCTAGTCAAACAAGGTTGGTTTTAGAGGTAGGATGCTCCTGCATCACTTAGTTAATTTCTTTTCAAGCAAGTATTTAATAAATTTCCTTTCAGCATGCATGATTTATTTTCAGCAAGCGTGGTGTGAATTTCAATTTATGCAAGAGTAATTTATATTTTCAATTTTGCAATCAGTTTTATTGCACACAGTCAGGGTCTCTTCAAGAGACAATTGAGTCATACTCCTGATACCTATGCATCTTGTGTGTTTTTTGTTTTCAAGTGTGATTTAATTTCCTGCAAGTGTGGACTTCTGTAGAACCTTTCCATAGATTGAGAATTGTTTATACTCTGACCACAACGTAGTCATTGAAATTATGACTACAACACATAAATAATACTTGTTCCTGCATATACAATGCACGATAATTCACAAGTCCCATACAAGCCCCATATTGATAGTTAAATGTATTGGATGTTTTAATAAGACAATTAAATACACCGACATTTTTGGCGTCGTTGTTGGGGAACTGTAAATGGTGCAATATTCTTTCTAGTATCAATTTCATTTTTTTGTTGTTGTTTTGATAAGTAGGTGAGGTGTGTTTCTTTTTTAGGATTATAGAATAAAAGAAAAGAACTCCAAAAATCACCCGGTGTAGTAAGAGTCAATCATCGTACTATTTTTTTTTTCAAGTTGACAAGAAGGTTACATGTTCTACCATGACTGTTGCAACATCGGTGGTTGAATATTGTTGTGACACCAGGCATGATAAGATAACAATGTAGTAATCCAACTCATCTGATGATGACTACTCTTGTTAGAATGAAGACCAATAAGAGTAAATTCCAAAGGCTTGATCTGTATTTTTGAGGAAGTTGGAAAAAGGAAGAAGGCATTAGTGAATGAGAATTTTACTGAAGAAAGTGCAAGGATAAGTACAATCCTTCAAGCAAGAGTCTAGATTGATCAATAAGGTATGAGGCTAATTTCCATCAATTTTATGTATAATTTTGGGTTGTTGAAGTTTTTAGTCTCATTTCATTATTTACCCATCCTACTCCATCCCTAATCATATACTCTTCATCTCTTCCCTTGTTTTCTTGCTCTTAAGATCCCTTCTTCCATCTTATCTCTTCTTCCCCTCTTTCTTCCCTTTCCTTTTATTTTTGTTTCTTATTAATTTTTTCCCCTATCACCTCTTCTCTCCTTTCTCTTTTCATTATTTCCTCATTATCTTCTTTATCTCAACCTCTTCCTATCATTTGCCTCCCCTTCTATTCATTAAACCATACTTCTTCATTTACACCCTTTTTGCAAACCTTGATTCTCCATTGATTACCTCTTCCCACACATAGTCTCTTTGATCTTGGGCATAATTTCAAATGCACACTACCTGATGGCTTGATGATGGTAATATGTTTTTTTAATTAAACTTTCAAATCCATCCTCATACAAAAATCACAATTTCATTGTGGCCACTATTTCATGGGTAGTGAGACACTCCATGGACTCTCTTGAATCCTCGTGGTGTTTATGTCAGGATATCACTATACCAATTTCATATTTGAGATAATAGGGAACTTAATGTATTTTCCCGATGGTTATGTCAGGATCCCATTATTCTTATGCCACATGCTGACTAAATGTTTGGTTTTTCTCTTATTTAGGTGTTCTTTTTTTCATTTTTCCCCAGATCTTGTATAGGTCATGTCACACAATATAGGCACTAGATCATTGAATATTTTTTGTTTGTGGATGTATTCCATAAAAAATTATATGTCTACAAAAATTCACACCTATTTGGATCACAATTTGGGAGATATCTCTTATTTATTGAATTATATGGCATGTTGGCTTGATGAATTCACTGAAAACACTATCAAGACAATCATGTTTTGAGAGAGAAAATGGGATTTTTTTTTAAACATGTTTCTATATTAAAAATCCCTTTAATTATAGCTTCCAACCCAATTTTAATCACTTAATTTGGATCTCAAATGAAAACTTTATG
>JZKD02S1728066.1:43210-56107 GCA_000966675.3 Picea glauca
AGAGAAAGGATATAGATGATGAATTGGCTTCCCAAGAGCCAAATGTATTTGAGAAGGAATTTGTCACTTTTCACCACACGACCTACAATAAGAATTCAAAAAAGTTGTTAATAATTGAAAAAGTAAAATTGAGAAATAAAAAGGTTTCAAAAAAATGGAAATCAGATATTTATTTTCAAGGGGTAAACCCCTAGAAAATCATGGAGTTTCATGAAGAAACCGGTGACTCCTTAAAGTATTCCATCGACAAGATAGAGAAGGAGAATTTGATCCTTAAGGAAAAAGTAAAAGAATTGGAAAAATATTTTCTTCCAAGACCTTTGTTTGTCTAATCAATTATTGTTGTTCAACCATTGTGTAGTCTTGAAGATGTACAGAAACAAGTTCTAGGTTGAAAGGTTTATCAAGTTTATTAATGGTTGTAAGAAATTATATTGGATATAACATTAATAGAATGATAGCCTTGATCCTTGAAATATGGGAGTTAGCAAAAAAATCAACTACTCTCTCAACAAGGGTCTTGCATTTAAAGAATACCTCCAAAAATATTTGGAAAATGATGAAAGATTTTATAAAGAGGTAGTGGGTACATTTTTGGAAAAGGTCTCAATTTTAAGTGATATACATAGGATATAAAAAAATCTTCCTTCCATAGGATATAAAAAAATATTCCTTCCAAGGCTCGTTTGAAACAAATTAATTATTTTTGGATGAAAATAATTATGTGCTTGCGAGAAATAATTTTTTTTTTAAGTAAAAAAGATGGAACCTGTTATATTATCATAATAAAGGTACAATAACTGTTTGTGATGCCAGATGTCCTGCCTAAACAGGAAACCGATACAGCTGGGCATCCTGTGCCATGTGTTTCCCATCTAAAAAAATTGACATGGTTCCGTCCTGCCCGAAGGAAACCAGGACTGTCACATATGAAGTTTAAACTATATGCCATAAACTAGTTATAAGAAAACTAAAAACTAACTGGGCCAAAGCTTAGTTCAGAACAGGAAAAGAGATTCCTAACCAAGAACATCATTGAACCTTTTAGTCTGTACACTCCTCCTCGACCCCATGCTGTCGCCAGCCTGCTGGAAGTATGTAAGTCTGTGCGCACGTTGGGCATTGCCACTGTGGAAGAGTTCTGGAGTGGGCCGCGAAAAGCATGTCAAGCCATTGATAAATTCTGAAAAGGAGAAAGACCTGGTCGTCCAACAGACTCCTCAGCTCGAAGATGCGAGCGAGGTACCCCGAGTCGGTGAAGAGTGGCTGCTCCTGCCAGTGGCTGTCGATGGAAGCGGGGTGTATGGGATCTGTTGCGTCTTTACTTGTATGCGTCGAGCGGTTGAAAAGTTGGGTCGCCGCCTCCATGGGTGCACTAGGAGGGGTCTCTTCTTCGACAAAGCAGGTGGTGAAATGCTCCTCTGGGTTGTTGGCTTTGGAACCAGGCTGAATACCCGCAGGCGGAGGCTTGTCTTCCGAGCCAAACTCAGTGGGTGGATTCCAATTGTCTGGGACTATGAACAGAGGGAGCTTAGGATAGATCTGCATGGCGTCCTCCAAGGTAATTTCTTCCACGTACGCCATAGGAGGCGTTCGTGGTTTCTTGCGCCTTCGGATGGACGCCGTGGCCAGCGCCTGCTCAAACTTCTTCTGTCTATGGCGTCGAGATTCGGCCGTGTACCAAGCGGCACCCCTGCGCGGCTTTCCTCGTGCTCTGGGCATGTTGGAGACCCTAGAGATGACCAGGGTTCCTTGCGAATGGACTGCTCTGCTCCAGAGCTTCGACGGGACCTTAAATCCCTACTCTGGTGGAATGAATTTTTGTTGCTCTGATGGAATGAACGCTGCTATGGACGAATGCCGCTCTATTCGATTAATTCCGGTGATAAGGAGGAGGGAAACCGCGACCTCCATAGCCATTAATGCGTGATGTTGAGTGCTCTGGTGCCTGGTACTGTTCACTTGCGCGAAGGGGCTCATCGCTTGGATATGGCTGCGCCGATCCATGGTGTGTTAATTTCTGAGGGGATGGTCACCGGTGGATGCATTAATATTGCGTCCCGACATAATTCTACGTGGCTCTGTTTTACTACGTGGCACCCCATCCGTGGGGTGCTTGCGAGAAATATTGTTTGAATGTGATGTTATAAATACTAAAAGATGTGATTTTTTTTTAAAAATTGTCGATTTGACTAAGGAACTAGAGGGTCCACACTTAATTATGGACTCAATGGTATTATCAAAAGATAAATTACAAGAATAGTTGGATGCCCTAAAGGTTTATTGGGCAAACAAATTTAATGACTCAATTGAATATTATGAAGAAGAAGTGGAAATGTGGTTAATCTAGTACGTGAACAAAAATGAAGATATTGAAGACACACTTCATCAATTGAGCCTTGATCTTAAAGAGATGGAAAATAAGTTATTAGAAACTAAGACTAAACAAGAGATAACAATTTCTCCTATGCGAGAGTATATTGAACAATGGTTAAGAAAAACCTTGGTTAAAATAACCGAAWYAGATCAACAAGAAGTCGATAATACAATTATTCCACCTCCATATCAACAACAACCTATTAAAGAGAAATCAACAAGTAGATAATGGTTTCGATCTTCCATCATAGTAACTCAAGTAGTCACTTTTTTTTTCTCTCAAGTATTTTTCTTTATTAGTTAGTAGTTATTTTTCCTTTGTTCTTTCATAGTTTGTGAAAAACCAAAGGCCAACTCTTGACTGTCTCATTTCTATCTTCCATGTCTTTACTTAATTTCATGATCTGGGGGATCCCAATCCCAGTCATATTTGAAGGGAACATTCCATTTAATTTTTGAACTTTATAGACATTATTCCTTTTAAAAAGACATCTATTATTTTTAAGGTTCTGAGAGAACTATTCGGGACATTACATTAGCTATTTCTCAGAATTTTAATTTTAAGCATGAGATTTCAAATGTGTTTGTCAAAATATTTTTGGATCTTAGTTGAATGATTATTTAAAGTTCTCTTCCATATGTGATCCATATATTCTTTCCTTTTTATTAATAATTTGTCCTACTTTTCTTAATACTATGATGGACATGTCATTATGTGAGACTATTTACCCTCTTGGTTTATAATCTTTTATTATAGTGTGAATATTTACTTTCTGGAAAATGTTTGGTTCTTTCTCAGGTATTTTCTGCATGTGAATATTTGTTTCAATTATAAGCCTGGTCCTCTCACAAAAACTTTTTATATTTTTGTATAATATTTAAAAATAGAGGAGTACCACATATTTAAAAATGCAAGGGTATTTATCCTCATGATGTTATCTTAAATATCTTAAAACAATGTTTTATATAAAAAAGAGTCTATTATATCAGTGAGGAATTTGGTGAACCAAAGTGAAATGTGTGTTTTAATACAAGGAGAAAAACAATAACCTATGGCCAACTAGATGCAGCCTTAACCAAAAATCACACCCATAGCAAATCTAGGCTATCAACAAACAAACAAATGGATAAAGGGGGCCTTCCAAAAACCAACTCTTGTAGGATGTGAAGTCCCCAAGACCTGTCTAGAGAAGGTGTGAGAGATAGTTATGGTAAAAAACACGTAACAACCCTTATTGGTGAAAGTACCCTCATGAATATGGAAACCCTCTAGGGGAACTATAACAAAGGTTTGTTTTCTTCCCCGGGTACCGCTTCGAAATGCTTCCGCTTTGTAAGGTTTGTTTGCCTTTGAAATGCTTCCGCACATTTCTCGGTCCAAACAAACTTCTTGTTCTTCTTCTGCAATTCCATGATTGGATTTTCTATCTTCGAAAATCCATCGACGAACCGTCGATAATATCCTTCTAAACCCATGAAGCTACGTACTTTTGGGACATTTGTCAGTGTAGGCCATTCCATAATATCCTCGACCTTTGTTGGATCCATGGAGATACCTTCACCAGAGATGACATGCCCTAAGTAGTGAATCCTCAATTGATAAAATGAGCATTTGGACAACTTCCCATACAATTTGTGCTCTCGTAGACACTGTAGTACCAAGCGCAAGTGCTCTTCATGTTCCTTCATTGTCTGAGAGTAAATCAAAATATCGTTAATTAATACTTGGAAGAACTAGTCCAAGTACTCGCGGAACACCCCGTTCATCAAACTCATAAATACCCCTAGAGCGTTTGTCAGTCCAAACGGTAAAATAGTAAAATCGTAATGTCTAAACCTCATCTTAAAGGCGGTCTTAGGGACGTCGTCCTCCTTGATTTGTAACTGGTGATACCCTAATCACAAATCGATCTTAGAAAACACCGTCACACCCTTCATATGATCGAACAGATCATCAATCCTTGGTAATGGATATTGATTCTTGATCGTTGCCTTGTTCAATTGACGGTAGTCAATGCAGAGTCTCCACAACCCATCCTTATTTCATATGAAAATAACATGCACAGCCCACGGTGACACATTCGGACGTATAAGTCCTAGGTCCAATAACTCCTTTAGTTGCATTCTCAACTCCTATAACTTCGGGGTTGACATATGATAATGCGTTCTCGCTATTGGTTCAGTCCCCGGTTTTAGGTCTATGGTAAATTCCAATTCCCTCTCCAGTGGCATCCCAGGTAACTCCTCTAGAAAGATGTCTGCAAACTCTCTCACCACCAGAAGGTGTTCTAGACCTTTCGTTACTCCCTTCTCGTTTAATGCAAGGATTTCATAAATCTTACATCCCTTGCGCATGCTCTTCCATAGCTGCAAGGAAGAGATGAACCTCAGGGAAACTCCCTGGTTCTGTCCTACAATCATGCGTCTTTGTCCCTCATCATCGATGAAGCTCAACCGTTTCATCTTACAGTTGAGTATCGCCTCATGCGATTCCAACCAGTCCATACCAATCACGACATCATAAGATCCTAATATCGTGACGTATAGGTTGGCCCTGGTGAAAAAATCTCCCAGGTTAAGGGTACAACCCGTAACCTTTCCTCCAACCTTCTGTTTGGCTCCCGAATCCATCTCTACGAAGCTAAACTCATCCTATTCAACTGCCTTTACCTTAATCCTTTTTAGCATTGCACCAAAAATGAAACTCTCGGTAGCACCAGGATATATCAAAATACTAAGGGTCTGGTCTGCGACGGTGCCTGATGGCTCGAGCACAGTCAATTGGTTCTCTTCCTGGCGGTTATTCACCGCTGCATGAATCCAATGGGCTTTGCCCAAATCTCCCACGGTAGTGGGTCCGACTGATCCAGATGATCTAGTCCTCTCCACTGGGCAGTCGCACTGGTAGTGTGGCTCCCCACACGTCCAACACCCCTTCTTCATTCCAGTACTCTTAGTACCCGAAGTAGAAGATGACGGCCAACCAACCTGGAATCCTGGTCTGTTCTGCTGAATAGGCCTAAACTACTGCTACTACGGTCGACGTTGTTGTTGATGTTGTGGTCCCATATAAGGTGTCCACTGCTGAGGCATCGATTGCTAAGGTGTAGTGAAACTGGATCCTCTCTGGAAGCCATGATATCCAGGCATATGTTTGGCTAGTGTCTGATGTTGTTGCGCACCAGATGACACCTGCCCTGTCGGTCTCACTGGAGTCCTGCTCTGACCCCCGCTGATAGGATCCTCCTCTACTATGAGGGCCTTCTGGACGACATCATGCAATGTTTGAGGCATTAGAATCCTAACCTTTGCACATATGTTTCCATTAAGGCCGAACATGAACCTGTTGACCTTAAGTTTCTCAATATTAAGATGCAGAGCATACCGAAGAAACTCCATAAAACGAGCCTCGTACTCAGGCACCGTACAACCGCCCTGTCATAAGGAATTGAACTCGTTGAGCTGATGCTCAATGAATTCCTCTGATAGGTACCTCTCTTAGAATTGTTCCTCAAACAGTTCCCATGACACGTCTTCGATGGCCATGTTAAGTTGTGGTAGGAGCATCTTCCACCATAGAAGAGCGCTCCCCTTCAGCTGAAAGACCACCATGTGGACCTTCATGTTGGAGGTATATTCGTGAAGTGAAAAACAAATCGCCATATTCTCCAACCATGCCTCAGCGGCTGCGCTGTTCGGGGCACCAAAGAACTCGAGAAATTTGACCTTCTCAAGTTCGTGGTGAATGCTACCCATACCGACCGGAGCGTGCGGTGGACTCTCAGGGGGTGTCGGTTCTTTGGCCTCATATCTATCTAATCGAATTATCAGTGCCTCAGAAATGCGCTGAAAATACCTCATCAACCCAACCAAATCACCCACCGCTATCTTCTCTTTCCTGACAACATGTTCGTCTCCCTGGGGGTTATACCCCTCAGGTGTGGATTCTGTTGGATGCGTCATGCCTCCTCCCCTAACACCTCATCTTATGCCTCCACGATGTCCTCTAACCATGATTACCTGCATGAATACAAGTCGATTTAATTAGCAACATTATAATCAAATATCATATCAACGAAAGTCATAGTATTCCCAAGTTGCGGGTTGAACCTGCCCTGATACCATATGTAACGACCCCATCGTTACGACTACAAGAGAAGAAGAAGGTGAATTTTTTTTTTTTTTTTAAGCAGGAAGGCAACAATGACATCATTAACCACACCTAGAGGACAAACACATGCACACCGATCAGGCAATAGACAACTATGAATCCGTGCACTGGCACAAGAGAAACTAGGCGAAACATGTGTGAAACAACAAGGGGAAACGACTACCTGCCCGATACAACATGACCACACCTACAAGCTAAAGGGAAACATCCCCATCCCCACAAAATGGCCTCGAAAAATAGTTAACTAGGACCACGATGGCGCACTACCCAATGCATGAAGGCGTTCAACCCATGCACCAATCACAAACTTACAACAATCAACAACACTCACACGGAAGGCACAGACTCTGACCAAGTTATCATTCGCCTCTATCCAATAGGGCGCGCCATGAACCCCCTCATAAGGACTCATGATGCCCCCAAGTGATAGGTGCGATGGTAACCCTGCCATGACATGAACTATCTAGACAACAACCTAAGAGGGATCCTATGCGCTAGGAGACCCAATTGACTATCAACATACGAGAAGACTATGCCCCAGGCACCCAGTCGGCAAGTCAACACAACGTAAGGGAAACATACTACTAAAAAAATCGAACATCACAATAAATCCTTGGCGCAACCATTCTTTTGTCACGTACCCCAATTAAAAGACGTGATTATCCATCGTTGAAGTAATCTCTCGAGAAACCAGTTATTGCATTTCATGAAAACTGCTTCCCTTAAACAAGGTAAAAATAAACTGACCTTAAACTGAAAACATGACATCCTATCCAAGGCGCTATACTTAGGATTTGAATCCATATACAACACTTAGTTTACCTAAATGAAATGACCTTTAAAATGCAAACAAATTATCATTCAACACAACCCTTGAAATGCAAACATATGTGTAAATAAAACAACCCTAAAAAGGTAACGAGGACCTTCAACACCGCGTGAAGGGCATATACACCTTGTATATAGATAGTTAGTTAGTAAAATCCTAAATTCCAATATGGCAAATTGATATTTTAATTAGTGTAATCTGCTCCCCTTCTGTAGTTAATTAAATATGTAAAAAGTAGGCATTTGCATGTAGTTTTTTTTTGTGTGTTTATACCGAGAGGGAAATTATAAAAACAAAGGTAAACTGTTTAAAGTTTTTGTTTTAACATTTCGCCTCCCAATCCTCTGTATGTTTAAATTGTTTCAAAATTTCTACCCAAAAACCAGACTCAAACATTAAAGGACTCAGAAACCTCGAATGCATCAAGAGTGCTATGTTGAAGAGGTACGTCCGGGCGTTTTTAAGTCAAGGCGAAGTTACAACCAGTTGAAAGTTAACGTAGGTTTTTAAAAAAAAGGGTGGGATCGTTGTAGCATTACCAATCTTGTTGAGTTGTTAAAAGCAATAAGGATAAGAAAGTGGTTTACTGGGGGAAGAGCCAAATCATTTACTAACAACCATTGATGAAATGGGCAACAGTACGGGCGCAGTCAATTAAATGTTGGGTGAGCGCTACTTCCATCTAATAAGCATGATAGTTGGCATGCATATAATATCTCTGATGTAAGTTAAATACCAAAGAAATAAAAATGTCATAAAGAAACTCAATACAGTCGGTCTATTCCATTCCAAGACGCAAGCATAAATCCAGGCAGTCTAATAAACATCGGCTATAAAAACGCAAACTGTCAAGGCGCTTACAATCAATTTTAATCTGAGGAAGGAGGCGTTCATTTCAATTCTATCGAACACAACCATTTTGATACAAAAAAAAACACATGCATATATAATAACCCTGACACCCACGATTCTACTGCTATCCATCCTGCCCAATGCTACATTAAATTCGTTGTCTAATTAATGTTAATAGGTAGGTGAACAATTACGAAACACTAGCATAATTAAAGTTATAACAATGGATCCTCCTATTATTGAGCGTATATTGAAGAAAGTCAGCCCATATTCAGGAAACATATCATTGTACATATCTTAGAGACGTGACCAGTACACTACAGATCGTTGGACAAAAACACTATCAAGTAAAAATATAAAACAGAGGGAAGACGCATGTCAAGGGGTAAATGCCAGGTAAAAAAAAAATCGCCATAAAACTTATGCTGCCAAATGCTACCAAAGATAGTAGGCTATCTATTAAACAAATCATAAAATTCGTTAGCTAAAATAATGTATATTGATATTGTTGTTGATGCAGGAGCATCGCTCCAACTCAGCATAAGCGCCAGCCAGCCAACACATCCAATGCGCATTCATGAAAGGGAGAGGAACAACCCTCTCATTTTTCAAAATTTGAATTTGAATTTAATGTTGTAAGGCTGATAGAGGCCAGATCATGCCTTTGTACAGGTAGTGGTTGAGGTTTCCTTTAATGGTTACCTACAGCTAAGTCTAGATCAGTTAGGTCTGCGACTTCCTTTTGTGTAATGTAGCCGTAGGAGTAGGAGCCACTCTGAGATAGTGATAGGACAGAGATGGTGGATGAGGATAAGCTCAAGAGAGCCCTCTTTTGTAATGAGTCTCTCAAGGAATAAAGTGGAGAGGGAGAGTAGGAGAATTCTCAGATAGATATATCTTGAGGGAGAGAACCAAGACTTTGTAGCAGTCCAGTTTTTGTAAAAACACATTTTGTATAGACATTTGGAGATTAATACAAAGAGCATTTTTTCCTGCCCATAAATTGTTTGTGTATGTTTATGCATTTGAATGTCACTTGTATGCTGTAGATACAGGTTATAGATAGATTTTACTATCTGTTTGTGAATTTTTCGGTTTCTATCTGTGTTCTTTAGGCCGTGCAAGGAGTGCACAGTAGAACATTGGAAATTTTGTAGCCAGTGCAAGGAGTGCGCATCTGAGCTCTGCGGAGTCAGAAAGAACATGCAAGGAGTTCACACCAGAAAGATTCACAGACTCAAGGAGGAGCCTCAAGGTTGTTGAACACTTTAGAGGATGAGCTGTGCAGGGGAAGGCACAGAGAGAAGAGACAAAATCTCTTCCAGGCGGGCATTGAGTCGGTTCAAGTGTGCACGAGAAGAACTCTTTGTCAAGTTCGAAGACAACTAGAGTTACTTAACACTCTATAGGCTCTACAAGGTGTGGATTGAGAAAAGCAGCACCAAGAGGGTGTGAAGCATTTCTTTTCAAGAAATAGTTTGGAACTGAGATTGAGGAAATCTCAGTAGCACAAGGAGTGTGTGAGGGTTGACTTATTCTAAGTCCCGAAGCTCAGGAGGAAGGATAGTTCCTTAGCGCACCGAGTAACAACAGAGTGAGAAGAAGGTCGAGAAACCCTTTGAGGTTTCACAGTCGACAAAGCTCAAGAGGGATAGCGTTCCTAGAATGCAAGTGATATCCAAAGGAATTGAGCTCGCAAAGGAAGCAAAGGCTGAAGCCTTTTGGAGCAAGAAATCTTCCAAGGGAAAGGAAGAAGGGCATGCTAAAGGTAGAGCACAGTTGTCGTTAGATCAGCTGGAGAGGCGAGATCTGGGTTGTTGAAGTCTATGTCCAGACGCACGTAGGAAAGCGCACAAGGAAGAGAAACAGATTTGGGCCATCATATCTAGAGAAAAGGACTGATAGCCATCGGATTTGAAGGAAGGCGCACATAGTTTAACTTCTGGGAGGTCACACAGGAGAGAAGTTGAAACGAATGGTGGAGACACTTCGTGAAGGAGTGCCGAAAACCCGTGGACCGTTGGATCTCGCAGATCTGTGAGAAGGTTAAGGCTAAGTGTATTTTAGCGTTCAGGAGCTCAGGAGGAGTAGCGACTATTGATTGAGGAGAAACAGGAGCCGTTGATTCCCCTTTGGAGTGGAATTTCAGCATTTCATCATTTCGGGGTTCGACATTTCAAAAATTTCGATGAAAAGGAGTTGGGGCACTTAGCGTTGAAAACCACGAAGTCGTGAAATGTGACGTGTCTTTGGAGTAGGTCTATGGTCACAGAGGTAGCAGTCACATGGATCGAGATTTGGTCAGGGGCTAATCGTCATTAAGCCCATTTAGACATTTCGGCATTTCGGGGTTCGGGAAGTAGAGGAGTTTGTGATTTTGGAATCGAGAGTTTCAAACTCCTGGTTCGCGAAATCCTGAAATATCCAGAGCCGTCGGATCGAGGAAGATCTCAATCGTAGATTACGTGGGAGGTGAGGCTTCGGGAATCGGAGTTTCAAAAGGTATGGAAACTCTCTGCTGTGGATTTTTGCGAGTCGCAAAATCCTGAAGAACGAAAGGAAAAATTCTCGAAAGGGTGAGGGACAATAGTCGTTGGGCCCCAATCGGGTTTCGGGGTTTCGAGACTCAAGAGGTAGAGTTTCATGGTCAACACAACTCCCAAAATCACGAATAATGAAACGTCAAAAGGTGGGTCCCAAGTATTAGTTAGAGGATATGAGCGACGGAAATCAAAGGAGTGGTCAAGTTTCGGCAAAAATCCCGAAAGGCCGTCGATCTCGCCAAAGGATAAATTTCAAAATTCGGGGGATCATAAGGGAAGAGGAACGATTGTTGGTTGTTCGCTCAAGTCCCAAAAGTCCAAAATTAGTGGGAAACAAGTGGCGTGTGTTCGGTGCATTGAAGGAGTCAACCTTCATTGACATTTCGAATTTCGGAGGTTGAAGAGTCGAGGGAACTTACATCAGGATTCGCGAAGTCACGAAATCTGAAATTTTCCTTTTCGGAAAAGTCCCGATCATATTTGTTGGTCAGGAGTGAAGGTAGGAGCTAGTGGGAGCTAGGCTCTATTTTAGGGTTCGATGATTCGAAGGACAAGCAACCTGGGAGAGCTCGCATGCAGGAGTCCCAAAACCCCGAAACACAAAAGGTGTGTTGTTTACACCTTGGGTCATAGCCCGAGGTCATGAGAGAGGAAGGGGTTGATCGTGAAAGGAGCCAGCGTCGAGTTGTGTGTTGGTTCAAAATAGAGAAGAGCGCCGAAAAGGGGGTGAGCGCGTAGGTTTTCTCAAGACCTATGCCAGAGGATGAAGGGACCTGTGGATTCATTCAAAGGGTTCCAGTAGGAGCTCGAAGAGCCATTTCAGCTCAGGGAAGAGAGCAATCTAGAGACCGGGAGGTCAGTGGACCCTGCTGAGGTAGGGGGTCTACATCAGTTTTCAAGGAGGAAGAAAATCAGTGTGTAGGGAGGACGATTCACTGTGCAAAAGAAGCACGAATTCTGTGTGAAAGGAAGCATGAAAAGGAAGAGACAAAAGGTCCTCCAACACATAACACAAGGGGTGTCGAAGTCAATGAAAACAAACAAAAAAATGCAGTCCAACCAGCATGTATGATCGCAGTAAAAAAAAATGATTTAACATTGTTAACAACATCAATCACAAACACGGTAAAGAAAAAAACGCCCAGTAATGGAAACATACATACAAACGCAATCCATGTAAAAGTCAAGGCTGACATTCAAGTGGGAATAAAAATGCATGCAGTCTAAATAAAGGGAAACATTGTCATTAAATCACAGAGAATGACGATGAACAACACACAGAGGTTTTCAATTGCAAGAAGGTGCAATGACTATCAACCAGCCAAGATCAATCAATAGGGGTAGACGACTGGGTAACCACATCCTTCACTCATCATCCATGCACAAAAAAGTAGGGCGTTAGGATCTATAGGTCTATTAACACCAAAGTGACGACCGTCGATCCGGCTCCTGGCCGACTGCTCAGGCGTGGACTGATGAGCTAGGGACGAGGGTGAATTAAAAAGAACAAACTCATCAAAAAATCAATAAAGCCATAGGGCAGTCACAACATTCAAGGATCAATTTCCAAGGGAATCAAGTCAAGCAGCGAGATTAAGGCTATGGGAATTTAAGTTCTTGATTAAACTGTTAAGTCAAACACCTTCTTTACATAGTAAAAAAAATATAGAAATGGAAAATCATGGACACCAAACTAAAAAAGAGCACATCTTTTCATCTGCAAACCGATGGTCAGACAGAAGTGGTAAATAGAACAGTGGTGCATCTTCTTCGTGGTTATTGCAGCAAGCATCCTAAACTTTGGGATGAGCATTTACACTACATTCAACATGCTTACAATTGAGCTTAGCACTCTTCAACTCAAACATCACCAGTTGAAGCTTGTTTTGGCTATTTGCCCAAATCTCCTTTAGATTTTATCTTTGGGAAGGATATTGCTATTGATGGTCAATATGACATTGATAGGGCAGAAAAGTTCATTGAACAAATTCAGTCGATACATCAAATGGTTCAAGAGAAGTTGGAAAAGAGTCAAGCCAAGTACAAGATGAGACATGACAAGCATCGTGTTGATCACAGTTTCCAAGTTGGAGATGAAGTTTGGCTTTACATTAGTAAGGAGAGAC
>JZKD02S1728066.1:56796-71846 GCA_000966675.3 Picea glauca
GCGAATGGTTTGGTGCCACGTGGCCCAGACATGGGCTGCCACGTGGCACCATGTAATTGGTTCGGTTGTTTAAAAGTTTATGGAGTCCACCGGACTCGACCCCGCGACCTCCACCCGCATGAAAAGCTTTGGCAAAGACCACCAACCAACGCGCCACCATAGTGTTTCTTAACACTATATGGTGCGCAAAATATTTAAGTTTAAATGTTGTAAAGTTTGGGCGGGGGGTCGGGCTGGGGCTTAGCCCCAGCCCGTGGTTATGTTGTTATGTCATATGGCCACCGGTTTAAAACTTTGTGCGTGCACATTTCAAACTTTAAGCCCCAGTCGTATGTATATACCATAGGACCTCCAGCAACGCGCCTCCGACCTTTGTCATTTGATTTGGACTTGGCCCCTTTTATATGCGCGCGAGGTCATGTGGTGGCCCATGTGCCCACGGGCCTTGGCGGTTAAGGGCTAGTGCGTAATCGTCCTACAGTTTGTACCAGTTGTACGGTTACGCCCGGTGCTGAGTTTTTCCACATATATGTGCATGGGGGCTAGGTTGAGGAAGCAAGGGTGCATTTTGGCGATCCATAGACAGCAAGTTTGAAGGGGAACTTCCAGGAAGCCTATCTTCTTCAATTTTTGGCCAAACGAGGTGCCAAAAAAGCCCAGCTAGGGGTTTTTGGACGTTTTGAAGCCATTGGAGCCATATATTTGGCATTTTGAGCATTGTAAAGCACATATTTGAGCACTTTGAGAAAATAATACAAAAGATCCAATGGAAGCTGGACCAGGAGATGTAGCCCAAGAGAGGGGTGAACTCCTTTATCATTTGTTGTGTTATGTGTTTTTTGTTCACTGTTTATTGTTGTTGTTTATATGCATCTTGAATGAGTAATGTTGTGTTGCAAAATTGATCCATTTTCATTTTAACACATGAATTAAATCTTGCAAATATTTTCAAGAATACAAGTCTTCTTCATTTTTAGATCACTCCCCGCCAAATACAAATCCGTATGTGGGAATTGATGTAGACATAGAGGTAATACTACCATTGGGTGCACTAGAGGAAGGAAATTGTGTAACTAGAGGCATACCCTAAATGGAATAACCAAATGTCATAAGCATAGATATGAGAGTACCTATCCCACTAAGTGGTGATGAGGATGGTCATTGTGACTCCCCCCCGTCACAACTGGAGATGTAGAGGGAGGTTCTCCCTTGTTGGATGACCCATTGATACTTGACATCATATGAGGATTACTAAAGATAATAAGAAATCAATGAAAGGTCTATTCACCCAAATGAGTAAAGGGTTGTTGATCCACTTTGTTGATCAATGATTTTATATATTGGTCCATACTTAGTCATTTTTTTTTGTTTTTGGTATATCCTATATTAGTCATTTTTCTAAAATGTGGGTTGCGAAGCGGGCTACCACCAAGTCCACAAGTCCCATACTTAGCTTATTTTTCACCCCTCTACAATCTTAACACTTAGTCATTTCTTTTTTTGTAAGATTCCTTTTGTGGAAGACTAAGTCATCCCTCATCATGCAAATACCTATGTCCCGCAATTTGCAAACCCACAACCCTAAAAAAAACCCTTCCCATTTCCGCATCACTCATAATGTATCCCTTTTCAACACTTAACCATTTTTTTGTTTAATGTGGATGTGGGGTGTTCCCCTAATTTCCATTCTCCTTTTTGCAACCCTGCATCCCACATTTCTGCATACTTCAAAATAACTCGCATATTTCCACAGCCCGCATAATTAATCATTTTGGTACTTAATATATTTTTTGATTGCGAATGCGAGAGTCTCCCTCATATATCGCTTTCCTTCTTCTGTATCCCACAATTCCAAAATAACCAAAATGCACTCTCTATTCATCACTTTACACCTCCATAATTAATCATTTTCCAAATATTTTGTTACGATATTACCATTCTGAATGACATTTATTTTCCATTGCCACATCAACTATCACTCGCATGAATTGAATACCATTATTAAGTGGCGCGATTTTTGTAAAATCCCCACCATAAATCTTAAATCAAACTATGTAATTGGAAACTTCGAATTAAGAGCTACAAGATTTGATAACTAACGAAATACATGGTAAAATTAAATAAGACATTAAAAGCCTCATTGTAAAAAAATTGTATTGACAAAAGCACCATCTATTCACGAAAAATAGTCTTTGTAATATATTTCAAGTAAAATGAAAGAAATATATTTTGGTGATACTGTCAACACCTTTGGACAAGGAGATCATTAGTTTCAGTGGCCATGGGCCTACAAGTGGTACTCAACTCTCCCATCTAATGAAAATAAATTGAACAAGGTTTGGACATTGGGTATTAAATGGATATGTGTCAGAAGTAGATGATTTCAAAGAATTGGTCCTCTGGTGCACTGACAAATTTGACATTGAGATAAGAGTTAATTAGATATAAGGGAAATCATTGATCTCTTTACCACCTTCAGTGTTCAGAATAATGTTGATACTTCATGATCCCACTCCGACATTCAAAAATGCTAAAGTTGATAACTTTCTAAAAGATCACAATGGGGGAATGGAGTTCCTTTGACTCTTTCTTACAATCCCGACTAGTGATGCTAATTCTACATAGGTTGAGGTATGCTCATTAAAATATCCATACAAATAATTTGCATGGCTATTTTCCAGAATAATTGGACAAGATTCCATGGTCTCAATGCTAAAGTATATTGTGTATACTGTCTATCATTCAATTCATGAAAATATTGTAATTTACTGGGTCCAAATTATTTCAAATGATATTTTTTTTCAGTTGGGAAGCATTAGGAAGACCAAGCAATTTTATATGACTTCCTATCTAGTTTATGCTATATTTTATTTCCATATTTTTGAGGACTTTCCCAGATCTAAGAATGTAGAATTCAAGAAGGATCCAATTTCATTTTGGTATCTAGTGTTATGGAGGCACTAGGCCCCATACAATTTTTATAAAGTACAAAATTCATTCTTGTCCTCTTTTAAAAAGATGTTTCATAGTCCCGCCACGTATAGACTATCATTAGAAGTTGCGTCCTTTCTATCAAATAAAGGATTTTTCGAATCTATGGAAGATTTATATTTCATTATAATTTATGGATTTCATGGGAAATCCTCTTTCCTATCATTTTATGTTTCTGATAGACTTTTCACTATTGAAGTATGCCAACAATACAAATATTTGGCACATTTCTTCAACGAAAAAAGAAAAAAAACAATTTATCCCATTTCCATGAAAAGTTGGAGAAATGTCTATGATGAAAATTTGTCATTTGGATGAATACACTACTCAATTTGATTAGTTCAATTTAAAAGAAGTTCAAGCAATTCAAGGTTTCTCCCCTAAGTATTTGTTTTTGGCACACATGTTTTCAATTCGAAACGACTCATCATTTAGTAAGTATGTGAAACTAGAAGAAGGATGGGGAGATAATCAAAATCCTCTTGAATCGTATACTAGAACCACCYCTAGATGATATTAAGGCATTTTCCAACACCAATGAATACTATAAGAAATGAGGTCTAGAAACAACAAGTAAGAACCTAGGCTCATCAAATGTGTCACAAAAGAGCACCTCAACAAAAACAAAACCTCAAAATAATATTCAAGAATAGAGAAGGTCTTCCACTGGAAATTCAAATGATAGTGAAGATAAAGACCCCCACAAAAAATACAGTTTAAAAACCACACACTACTCATGTATTTGTAAAAATAAAAAGATAAGTCAAGAAAGAGGGAAATGAAGCACCTAAAGTTGAAATGAGTCCCAAAGACATGGAGGTTGATGACATAATAGAGGAGCCCAGTTGGGCCAAAAAGAGGATGATAGAGAGAAAGGATATAGATGATGAATTGGCTTCCCAAGAGCCAAATGTGTTTGAGAAGGAGTTTGTCACTTTTCACCACAAGACCTACAATAAAAATTCAAAAAAGTTGTTAATAATTGAAAAAGTAAAATTCAGAAATAAAAAGGTTTCAAAAAAATGGAAATCAGATATTTATTTTCAAGGGGTAAACCCATAGAAAATCATGGAGTTTCATGAAGAAACCGGTGACTCCATAAAGTATTCCATCGACAAGATAGAGAAGGAGAATTTGATCCTTAAGGAAAAAGTAAAAGAATTGGAAAAATATTTTCTTCCAAGACCTTTGTTTGTCGAACCCATTATTGTTGTTCAACCATTGTGTAGTCTTGAAGATGTACAGAAACAAGTTCTAGGTTGAAAGGTTTATTGAGTTTCTTAATGGTTGTAAGAACTTATATTGGATATAACATTAATAGAATGATAGCCTTGATCCTTGAAATATGGGAGTTAGCAAAAAATTCAACTACTCTCTCAACAAGGGTCTTGCATTTAAAGAATACCTCCAAAAATATTTGGAAAATGATGAAAGATTTTATAAAGAGGTAGTGGGTACATTTTTGGAAAAGGTCTCAATTTTAAGTGATATACATAGGATATAAAAAAATATTCCTTCCATAGGATATAAAAAAATCTTCCTTCCAAGGCTCGTTTGAAACAAATTAATTCTTTTTGGATGAAAATAATTATGTGCTTGTGAGAAATATTGTTTGAATTTGATGTTATAAATACTAAAAGATGTGATTTTTTAAAAAAATTTGTTGATTTGACTAAGAAACTAGAGGGTCCACACTTAATTATGGACTCGATGGTCTTATCAAAAGATAAATTACAAGAATAGTTGGATGCCCTAAAGGTTTATTGGGCAAACAAATTTAATGACTCAATTGAATATTATGAAGAAGAAGTGGAAATGTGGTTAATCTGGTACGTGAACAAAAATGAAGATATTGAAGACACACTTCATCAATTGAGCCTTGATCTTAAAAAGATGGAAAATAAGTTATTAGAAACTAAGACTAAACAAGAGATAACAATTTCTCCTATGCGAGAGTATATTGAACAATGGTTAAGAAAAACCTTGGTTAAAATAACCGAAACAGATCAAAAAGAAGTCGATAATACAATTATTCCACCTCCATATCAACAACAACCTATTAAAGAGAAATCAACAAGAAAATAATGGTTTTGATCTTCCATCATAGTAACTCAAGTAGTCACTTTTTTTTTCCCTCAAGTATTTTTCTTTATTAGTTAGTAGTTATTTTGCCTTTGTTCTTTCATAGTTTGTGAAAAACCAAAGGCCGACTCTTGACTGTCTCATTTCTATCTTCCATGTATTTAATTTCATGATCTGGGGGATCCCAATCCCAATCATCTTTGAAGGGAACATTCCATTTAATTTTTGAACTTTACAAACATCTATTATTTTTAAGGTTCCGAGAGAACTATTCGGGACATTACATTAGCTATTTCTCAGAATTTTAATTTTAACCATGATATTTCAAATGTGTTTGTCAAAATATTTTTGGATCTTAGTTGAATGATTATTTAAAGTTCTCTTCCATATGTGGTCCATTTATTCTTTCCTTTTTATTAATAATCCGTCCTACTTTTCTTAATACTATGATGGAAATGTCATTATGTGAGACTATTTACCCTCTTGGTTTATAATCTTTTATTATAGTGTGAATATTTACTTTCTGGAAAATGTCTGGTTCTTTCTCAAGTATTTTCTACATGTGAATATTTGTTTCAAGAATAAGCCTGGTCCTCTCACAAAAACTTTTTATAATTTTGTATATTATTTAAAAATAGAGGAGTACCACATATTTAAAAATGCAAGGGGATTTATCCTCATCATGCTATCTTAAATATCTTAAAACAATGTTTTATATAAAAAAGAGTCTATTATATCAGTGAGGAATTTGGTCAACCAAAGTGAAATGTGTGTTTTAATACAAGGAGAAAAACAATAACCTATGGCCAACTAGATGCAACCTTAACCAAAAATCACACCCATAACAAATCTAGGCTATCAACAAACAAACAAATGGATAAAGGGGGCCTTCCAAAAACCAACTCTTGCAGGATGTCAAGTCCCCAAGACCTATCTAGAGAAGGTGTGAGAGATAGTTACGGTAAAAAACACGTAACAACCCTTATTGGTGCAAGTACCCTCATGAATATGGAAACCCTCTAGGGGAACTAAAACAAAGGGTTGTTGTCTTCCCCGAGTACCGCAAGAAATTCCCACCTACAATCACCTCTATAGATACCTAGGAAAGGACACTATGGTTACCACATCACAATCTGTGACCGGGCTAAAAGTCGTGGGTCAAGACCACACATATGGGTAGGGAAACTAAGCCTAAATTGCTAAGAAGTGATACCTCCTAGAGAGGTGTGGGCACTTTCAAAACCCTCGTACATGTAGTAGTCCAACAAACACCAAGACAAGAAGAGAGGGGATATCACTCCACTTGCCTCAGTACAACCTAGTGGTTAACTCTTGTGTTAGAGGAGCTTCCTAAAACAATCATTGTGATAATGGATTTATGCACTCACTAGTGACTTCTAAGGTCGATTTTGTGTCCTTGGAGAATTTACTCTATAACCCTACACCAAGGCCCTAAATCCTAGTCTAAAGTTGGTTTCCTATAAAGAAAAGAGTCTAACAAATTTTAAACTTAAGATCTTCTCTTTTTAGGCTATTGATTACTCGATGGAAATAGAACAAACATTTTAGTGGTGTTTTGACACTTTGCAATACAAAAGAATAAAGAGTGTGTATGCAAGGAATGCAACTTTTCCATTTAATGAACTCTAGCTAAAGAAAATGAAGGGAACTTTTTCTTTTTCACATTTTTAAACCAAAACAACAACCTTGCACTCTCTCATTAACAATTCAAGACAACCAAAGAAAATTATCAAAATCCTCAAAAGCTAAACACAACAATGCAAATTTCAAACAAGACACTGAAAATATTTACCCTAGCATACTTATGAAATGAAATTTTTTCTTAATCTAATAAAGGAAATGAAACGCAAATCAATCAGAAAAACAACAAGCTAAGGGTTGTATGATATTGGTAGTGATGACACCAAGCACACTTCAATGTTTATATGGGAATCAAGACCCAAAATTTTGAACAAAATATCTTGTAATGCAACCCTTCCAATCACACAATCTGAATGCAAAAGGGGGTGTAAAGTACACTACTAGATCTGAAAATACCTGTTGTAGGAACTGCCCAGGTTTATGTTCACTAGGAAACAAACTCCTACAAGTAAGAAAAAGAAACCCAACCACTAAACACCTAAAAAAAAATTGAATTCAAAACAACAACCAAGAGGATAAACCGGGGGTCAAATAAATACACACATGACACTTACAAACTCATAGTCTCAAAAAAGGTACATATATAAGAAAACATAGATAAAAATCCCCTAAAATGTCACCTATAGGAGCAGGTAGCGACCCAACAATAATGTAAGGAGTGATTTTCAAGGAGGCGATCACGGGTTGTAGTGTTGCAACTCACAATCGACCACTCTGGTTCTCAAAGATAGAGTATGATTGTTCATGGAAATTAGGAAAAAAAACAAGATCTATCCTAGATCTAAGAGATCTGACCACCTAGTGAGTGATGAGGAAGGTAAATGACTATAGAAAAATTCCAGAGATCAAAAGAAAAAGGGAAACTGCAAATCTAAAGAAGAATCAAAGATTCTTCCCTAGTGGAGTCATAAGTTCTATTACAAAGAAATATCTTTTGCAAACAGGTCATGAGAACTCCCTCAAATATGCCTAGGATTTGAGACTGACTATGGGATAGAAACTAACAAATATTTCTCTAGATCTGCTAGATTTATTCCTATTTATGCTAGGATATAGAATGGCATAGTTGGTTTCCAATGGTTGTCCTTTATCCAACTGATGCAACTCCAACTCACAAACCCACTTCCTACACACAAGGAAACAAGAAATACCAAACTCAAGCCTCTTCAAGCATTAGGAATCACAAGCCCAATCTAGATCCAATCTAATCTACTCAAGGAAAGAACAAACATGTCACTTACAACTGAATACAACAATATAGAAAGGGGAAAACCATGAAGATTTATATTAAATAATGGAGAAATTATACATTAATCATTGAATTATCTTGAGTCATTATTGATATTCTCCTTGTTCAATGCTCCATCTCCTCCTTATCCCTCACAAAAACAAGGTTGACCTGATATTAAGACTAACTATGTGGCTGAATTCCTTTGAAAACCTCCAACATAAGTTTACTTCCAATTCTTCCTCCCCTTTTTTCCCTTGGAATGCCTTCTTTATATAGATTGGTGGAGGAGGCTATGGGATGTTGGAATATATAATTCATACTTATCTAATATGCTTGCTAATATATTGAGAGGTAGAGATAATCTCTACGTGAGTTGTGTGATCCTATCCTTAAGAGGTTGTTAGAGAGTTGGATTGGTGAGATCCTAGTTTGATGTGTGGTTGAGATATTCTCTCAACCTCTCCAGTTATCTTTAGAATAAGTTAGATATGATAACAACATGTACACTCTATATAATAGAGTCCATTGTATTGATATGGTAAGATATAGAATATTTGTTCATATCAGTCTACTCTCCCATTTTCTCATGGTATCAGAGTAGGATTGGGCATAACTCCCTCACAGGAGTGCCCAGGAACAAGTGGAGAGTAGAGTAGATTGCTTGAATATTTTGTTTGTCCATCATGGGATGATCTTGACAGTGAAAGAGTCGCCACTAAATATAAGGAAGCTAGTGGAAGGAATATAAGAAGAAAACTTGGTTGAGAGAAGACTCACGGCGTAAGGAGTAGGCAGTGACAGTGAGTCAGCGTGCAGAGATCGTGGTCGATATCTAAAAGACTGTTGTGATAGAATGTTGAAAGGGCCGCCAGTGATCGAGCAAGGAAAAGAAAATGATGGTAGAGATGGTAGACGTCTTTAGCTTCCTCACGGCCTCATAGCAGTTTGTCAGGCTCTCTCACCAAACTCCAGGATTTCGCACATCTCCCTCATGCCATCGTTCACTTCTCCTAAGATCTGATACCATATGAATAAAAATGGAGGAACACTTACCAGTGAGACGGAGCTGACACTTCATGAAGAATTTTGATCTGGATTCAAGTGGCTCAGATTTGGCATTGATTGCAAGAGGCAAAAGATCATACCGTGGGAAACCGTGGGACAGGAACAGAGGTCAGTTTCAAGAAAATTAGAAAGGTATGACACATCTTGATTCTTATGTAAAGATAAATATTGAATGTGATTATTGTGGAAAACCTGGACATCTCGCTAAAGATTGCTATAGAAGAAAGAATCATGAATCAAATCAGAGACATATAAGGCATAATGGAAATTTTGTGAATAGAGACACTTCAGTTAATGATGGATTTAAAAATATTAAATTGTTTATTTCTGAAGCTGCATTGTCTGTTGAAATCGATGATGAGACTGCTTGGTTCATAGATTATGGTACATCAGCTCATATGACTTGTAATAAAGAGTGGTATGATGAATATTATAGGAAAACTGATGGCACACACATTTACCTAGGAGATAACAGATCACATAAGGTCTAAAGCCATGGAGGTGTTATAGAGAAGTGAGGTGTATGTGTCCACTCCGTCGGACTCACACAACGTTGATTGTGAGAAGTGTGATTGAGTTATGATTTTACAAGTGTTTCTATTGATATTTTTTGGTTTGAAGGTGTGTATAGTTATGTCATTTGTGAGACATGTAATTGAAAGCAAGTCTATTTTGATATAGTGGTCCTAGAGAATACTATGTACCTGACCTATTGTATACCCACTAATGTTAAAAGTTCGTGGTGATCTAAAAACCACTATGTAAATCATGGTTGAGGGTAATCTGAGAAAACCTAGAGCATGGTTACAAGTAATCCGAGAAAACCTGGTGCATGGTTGAGGGTAATCCGAGAAAACCCAGAGCATGGTTATGGGTAAGCCGAAAAAAACCATGTTGATGATGATGTGATGTAGGGGGAGGTATGAGGAAGAATGGTTGAATGAACCATGTAGATGAAAAGGATTCCTAGAGAACTGGCAGTTACAACGGCTGATGACCCATGTATTCTGGTAGATGGATTATTTTAATGTGGACGTCAATAATCAGATGCAGGTACAAGAGGAAGCACATGAAGATATGGCCACATAGATATTTAGATAAGTAGTCATTAATGGAGAGTGTTGGAATATATAATTCATACTTATCTAATATGCTTGCTAATGTATTGAGAGGTAGAGTTAATCTCTACGTGATTTATGTGATCTTATCCTTAAGAGGTTGTTAGAGAGTTGGATTGGTGAGATCCTAGTTTGATGTGTGGTTGAGATATTCTCTCAACCTCTGCAGTTATCTTTAGAATAAGTTAGATATGATAACAACCTGTACACTCTATATAATAGAGTCCATTGTATTGATATGGTAAGATATAGAATATTTGTTCATATCACTCTACTCTTCCATTTTCTCATGGGAGGCTTCGAGATCTATAGTACTCATTAGGAACTCTGAGTCTGGTTTGAGTTCCCAAGTACACATGGAAAGATAAAAACTCACCCGACATTTATCTCTTTGAACTCATCAAAATAGAAGTCAAAAGGGGTGGTCGCGGGCTACAATGATGTAGCTCGCGACTATTCACATATTTCTAGTGGTACAAATTGCAACTGGTCACACTATGTTAGGAAACTAGAGTCTGAACTCCCTCAAAATATGTGAAATCTAAGGGAGAAAAGTGTGTCTCAATTTGATAACATCAGTAGGTCCTCCATGTTTCCCTAAGGTGGAAAATATAGATATAACAGAGTTAGTTGATATGAGCATGGAATGGAAAGCATTTATGGGCAACTGTCTATGGAGAGTTCTGGAATGTCATCTTCAAAATTTTTGTCTAGAATGTGGATTATTGAGAGAAAAACAAATATCCTATAGTTAAACCTAGAAATGAGATGGAAATATATGGCTCCAACATGGGGACATGTGCTCACCATAGAGCCCAACATAACCTAATCAATCTCTAAGACCTACACTCTACATCAAAACTATAAAGTCCTGCTACATTCTAACATAATTTATGCTATGAAATTATTACTACCTTGGGTGAATCACAACCCCATACAAGTGCTCACATAAATGTTCACTAAAATTTGAGCATAGGGGCGGATGAAAATCTTCATAAAATAACTCCAAGTGGTCAAAAGAATATGTATCATACCTCATAGGATATGGATGGAAGTTGTCATGAGAATGTTATAATGAATCAATCATGGGTGGTTGAAACAAATTTGTGAACAAATCTTATTCATGTTGCAAAAAATATGCATCATTAATATACATATATGTTTGAAAGTGATCACACAAATTTTATGGAAATGATGGTTGTTTTGAAGGAAACAATTCTGCATTCTTGATTCTATAATCATCATCAATATCATAGATGGGATCCTCGTCAAAACGAGAGCAACTTATATCCCATCTATACCTTCAAATACATGGAAAATCATAACATTTTCAATCTCATGGTCATCATGTTCTTCATCAAATGAAAAGCGTGGATATTATTGATGCAAGAAATGGTGATGATCCTTACTCAAACATTTTTCGAATCCCGTCAGGCTAGGTGAGATAGGTGGGAATATCACACTAGTTTATAGCCTATTAAAATTTCGATCAAACCTCAAGAAATTTAATTCTTGGATCTGAGATTTGTTTTTAATGTATTTTTTTATGCTTTATTCTTTAAAATAAATATTGTGACCTTGAAATGATAATATGACAAAAAAGAAAAGATAAAAGTGAATATGTAAATAAGATGCAGAGAATTGTTAACAACATAGTAAATCTAAAATGGTAATATCCCAATAGTCCACAAAGTGAGAAAGAAACCAACATAACTTTTATTAATGATAATTCTCAGTTACAGCTAAAACATTGTCTTCAAGTCCCGGTGAGGGCTTGGATCAGAGAAATTCTTGGAAGCTCAAGATGTAATCAAGACTCATACATGGGAAAATGATGCCAAAAGAAAAAATATCAAAATGCAAGGCCAAACTGGATCACTTCAATTTACATGTGCATCATCATTTAAAATTTGCAAAACATGCATTAATTAACACTAAGCAACATCATAACTTCTAATTAAGCAATTCATACTTCAAAAAAAATAAATGACCTTGGAGCATATCACCGATCAATGCCACCTAGTCTTTTCTTTGTCACCTTCCACCTAGTCTTTTCTTTGTCACCTTTCAGAACAACCATGCTATTAACAAGACATTTCAGTTCTCATGAAAACTTAGAATTTAATGAAAAGATGAAAATCTCACTCAGGACTTAGGCATACCTTATCAATAGTCTTACTTCTCCATTCTCTCTCTTTCCTTTGAGTGAATTCATCCTTTTCTTATATATCCTTCTCAATTAGTTATTTAGTTTAATTTTTTTAATTATAAAATAATATCCATTTTGTATAAGATAAGGGTTGATTATAATTTAAAAATTTAATGAAAGGATAAGGAATCATTTAGTTTTTTATAAAAGAAGTCTAAGGTCCCACTAAAGGAGAAGTAATCCATTTATTCAACCATTTCCAATAATTTCATGCATTAAATAACCATACATTATTTAGGATCATAATATGAGCTAGAAATAAAATATATAAGATATTTACACCTTAAAAATTTATTGTGATAAAATAATATATTTTTTAAACAAAACAAAATTTGAAAAAGTCAATCATGTCAAATTCTTATCCATAATCCATGTCACTATAATGTCATCAACATAGAAAACTAGTTTTGTGATATCTCAAGGAACATATCCAAATGTGAAATTTCTCTCCTTTCTTGTTCTTGTGATTCCTTGACTTGAATGAAAAGCTAATAAAAAATATCCGTTAAACTCATAATAACTTTCAATTGCATGAAAATTGGATGAAAATAGAACTTTCACAAAGTATTCATAGAATAATGACTATTCTGAGAATGAGAAGGTAGGATTATAATAAATGAGGATTGATGAAGGGAATGGACAAAGCTTGCATGGATTTATTTGTTGAATGTTAAAGTCTGTATTATTCCTTTTGAGTTCTTTTAAATGCCATGCCACTTCTTTGATATGGGATAGGATATGTAATCATTTTTAGATGAATTTTTATTTTCAATATGGGTAAAACTCAAGCTCTTTTGCAACATAATATTCGTGCATGTATCATTAAACAAATTTACATATTGATGCCTGGAGGGAGGAGAGGGTATAACATGAGTGCAATGTTTAGAATTAAGAGTTGGGAATAATTCTGTTCTAAATTACAAGGGTATTCTGTGTAAGAGATGTAGGGTCGAACTTAAGCCAAGCATAGGTCACCCTTTTCATCATTTTTTTTATATAAATAGTGAGGCATATAATTGGGCTTTAAAATGGTGAAAATGTGAGAGATAAAATGAAGTCAAATAGGTACAACAACTTTGATCATTAATATATCTATGAGCCATGTGAAAAACCAAAACCGTATCCTCTTGAGATAAATGTAAAATGTATCCCTAAATCTTCTGGGAATTATATAGTAACATAGATATAGAAAAAATCATGAGAAAGAACCATAAAGACTGTTGTGCAATGAGAGAAATTGAAAGGTTGAATAGTAGAGTGAAAATAGGGAAGAAAAAAAATCAATATCAGAAAAGACCAAAATAGCACATTTAAGAGTGGCTGCTCCTGCCAGTGGTTGTCGACGGAAGCGGGGTGTATGGGCTCTGCTGCGTCTTTACTTGTATGCGCCGAGCGGTTGAAAAGCTGGGTCGCCGCCTCCATGGGTGCACCAGGAGGGGTATCTTCTTCGACAAAGCAGGTGGTGAAATGCTCCTCTGGGCTGTTGGCTTTGGAACCAGGTTGAATACCCGCAGGCGGAGGCTTGTCTTCCGAGCCAAACTCAGTGGGTGGATTCCAATTGTCTGGGACTATGAACAGAGGGAGATTAGGATAGATCTGCATGGTGTCCTCCAAGGTAATTTCTTCCACGTACGCCATAGGAGGCGTTCGTGGCTTTTTGCGCCTTCAGATGGATGCCATGGCCAGCGCCTGCTCAAACTTCTTCTGTCTATGGCATCGAGATTCGGCCGTGTACCAAGCGGCACCCCTACACGGATTTCCTTGTGCTCTGGGCATGTTGGAGACCCTAGAGATGACCAGGGTTCCTTGCGAATGGACTGCTCTGCTCCAGAGCTTCGACGGGACCTTAAATCCCTTCTTTGGTGGAATGAATTTGTGTTGCTCCGATGGAATGAATGTTGTTATGGACGAATGTCGCTCTATTCGATTAATTCCGGTGATAAGGAGGAGGGAAACCGCGACCGCCATAGCCATTAAGGCTTGATGCTGAGTGCGCTGGTGCCTGGTACTGTTCACTTGCGCGAAGGGGCTCATAGCTTGGCTATGGCTGCGCCGATCCATGGTGTGTTAATGGCTGAGGGGATGGTCACTGGTGGATGCATTAATATTGCATCCCGACATAATTCTGTGTGGCTCTGTTTTACTATGTGGCACCCCATCTGGGGGGTGCTTGCGAGAAATATTGTTTGAATGTGATGTTATAAATACTAAAAGATGTGATTTTTTTTAAAAACTTGTCGATTTGACTAAGGAACTAGAGGGTCCACACTTAATTATGGACTCGATGGTCTTATCAAAAGATAAATTACAAGAATAGTTGGATGCCCTAAAGGTTTATTGGGCAAACAAATTTAATGACTCMATTGAATATTATGAAGAAGAAGTGGAAATGTGGTTAATCTAGTACRTGAACAMAAATGAAGATATTGAAGACACACTTCATCAATTGAGCCTTGATCTTAAAGAGATGGAAAATAAGTTATTAGAAACTAAGACTAAACAAGAGATAACAATTTCTCCTATGCGAGAGTATATTGAACAATGGTTAAGAAAAACCTTGGTTAAAATAACCGAAACAGATCAACAAGAAGTCGATAATACAATTATTCCACCTCCATATCAACAACAACCTATTAAAGAGAAATCAACAAGTAGATAATGGTTTCGATCTTCCATCATAGTAACTCAAGTA
>JZKD02S1728066.1:84057-96825 GCA_000966675.3 Picea glauca
AAAGTGCACATCCACCAGAGTTTAAAGTACGGCCAAAGACAGAACACTTCCTTAAAGAATTGTTGGAGAAGATTGAAAGCCACCTGCACCATATTAAACTTACCCAATATCAAGTTACTGATCGCATTCAGAGAATGGACGATAGGATGGAACGTATGGAGAAGTTGCTTCAACAGCTGCAACAGGTGGACATGCCAAGGATCCAGCCCCAATTTCATCTTCTGATGGATAGTTTTCATAGGATCTTGTTTTTTTGGAAGTATGGCATCTTATGTTATGTTATAAGCTAGAACTTATTTTATGTTATCAGCTTGAACATGGTGAAGCAGTAGCTTGAACATGGTGAAGCAGTAGGACADCTAGTTRATGYGMTATATAGGATAAAGAGACAATTTCAATTTTGGCAAGCATTCAAAGCACTTAGACGGCCAACAGACCTGGTTTCCTACGGGCAGGTTGAGGCCAAAGTATAAATATTTTAATGTAGCCTGTCATGCATATATAAATAGAAAATAGAAAGGTACCACCTAACTTACAAAAAAAAAAGTTATTAGATCAATAAATAAAATATCCCTTTAACATGCAATAATTTAATGAGAAAAGAGGTCTAAATAATGAGCTAAATTAGGGTTCAATTACCAAAATGTTAGAAAATTAAAGAGCAACAAAGAACCCTAAAACCCTAGACATTTTCCTTTAAAAGGTTGTTATAACACTTCATAAATATACATTATGGTTTTAGTAATGTATATTAGGTAAAAAATGTGCCAAAATGTTTGTCTTTTATGGTTGTAAATGAAAAAATGTTGCAATAAAACCTTAAATTAACCTTAAAATATAAAAAAGAGAGTATAATTTAGAAAATGGTGATTGACTAGTGGTTGGGCATATGCGATTAATTAAGGATCATTTTGGAGAGAAATGTGTGGATATTTTAGGGTGATACCTAGATATTGTCCACTATTAACCATAGGAGATCCTCCTAACATGTTAAGGGATAAATCAAGGGAAGGTTCTCCACTAGACACCTTCCAAGAGCTTTGATAAGAAGAGTTTGTTCAAAAATAATCCAAGAGAATGCTTAATCAACACTAAAGAAACAACATTACACTTAAATGAATTCACTAACATAACCACAAAATGAAAAGAGATCACTTAATAAATATTTCATCCATCAAAACCCTAGCAATGATCATCCTAGTAGTAGTAGAGAATCCACAATCATAACTCCTAAAAAATCACTTAGACAAGTAGTGATATATCTCCACAAGTAGTAATGATTTACAAGTGATAAGTTATTCTCTTATTTATATCATAAACATAACATCCTTCTCACACAATAAAAGCCCTAAACACATAAATTAAGGTTTTATTTCTCATAAACCCTAGAAATACAATAGAAGCCCTAAACACATAAAATAAGGTTTTATTTCTCATAAACCCTAGAGATAAGAAAACAATAAATAAATAAAATCCATGATACAAAAGGTCTCTAAGTAATACCAATCCATACTGGTGATAAACTCAAACAATCAATTAAAATTAACCTTTAAAATTTCAAAGGCATTACTACACATTTTATTCTAGGAACTTCATTATTTCTCATTTTTGTTGTTGTTCATGTAAGTTTGCGGGACTTAGTTCACATTTCATTCCACACAATTTATTAATCCTTACACTGAATAAACAAAAAGGAACCATGATTAGCAACCAAAGCTGTTCTTTTACTTCATAGATTATGATCTGGTTACAAGACCCTTGCCTGAAACCCTAATTCATAGATTTTAGTTTGAACTGTCACCATTATAACCATATGATAAGAAGACCATTGGGATTGTTTAGTCTGCTAACTATCATAATCAATCAACACGTAACTCACAAATTTTTTACAAGAGGTCGACAGATTTCAAAGTTAGCAATACATAACTATGTTGTTGGTTCGTCAACTTTGGAGAGACGCTAAATCAAACCTGTGACAACACTTTAATACATAGAGACAACGATTTATTTTCATGCTTTCAATGATGTTTAATCCTTCTAGTACAATAATAAAGAGCCAAAATGTCGACAGGAATAAGTAGTCGACTATGAGATTAAGCTCATGACTGATCTAAAATAAATGAGACATATTCATAGGGTTTAAAAAAATATTCTTACTCGCTCTCTCTTGACTTCATGCTTTAACCAGGTCGATCTGGAACCCCGTCTTGCTGAAACAATTAATCCAACCATTTGACGTCCAAACAATTTATCTCCAGACTTTTCAAACTGATAAAACTTTTCCAATGGAATCTAATTATTCATGCAAAAGTTCTCACAAATTCTGATACTTTTATATTGGAAGGAATGGAGATATACAACAATGAAAAGTTCGATTCCTTACTCAGGTCTTTTGGACCTTTACAAAATCTCTTAATTATCATACATCTCACACACATATATGTGCCCAAGAGAGTTGTTTTATTATCACCCAAACAATATCGATCCAGATCATAGAAAATAGGATCGAATCTTTTCCAACACAACACAAATATAAATTTGACCATAACAAATTGATTTGGATCATGGAGAATAGGATAAGTCCAACTATTTCCTTAACCTATCTAACTCTTCAACCTCCTACCTAAATTAAACAAAACTATTACATTTGTGGCAAGATGCCTTATTCTTCTACTAGAATATTACAGCTTAAGAAAACAATTAAAGAAAACTACAACAAGAAAACTGCATTCTTCTAGAAATCAAATATTAAATTGATTTTGAAAGATGCTCCTGCATCACTAAGAACCCCAAAGATGAATCCAAGGTGAAGTAAAATAACTCAAATACCAAATCATCCCACATACATGTGCTCTAGAACTCACACCTGTTTCTTCAAAGGGGGATGGATCACTCAAAAAGTGGAGAACAAAGGCTTAAAAGTGAAACGTTGCCATGAAAGGGTGTAATGTTTCATCATCCAAGAGGTTCCTTATGTCTCCAAAGGGTGTCATATCATCATCAAGGAGTCCAAAACATCACATCAAGGTCCCCCATCATCAAAAGGTGCAAGTTTCCATCAACCAAGTGAAACTTCCCATCATCAAAGGGTATTATCGTTAATGGAAAGGTGCCACATTACCTCTCCAAGTGCCACTACCTTAAACAAAGGTCCAATTCCCTCCAGATAAGGTGGAACATACCATCAAATCATCATCATAATCAATTAAAGTCTCATCACCAAGAGGCTCAATTTCATATCTCATGTGTGCTAGGGTGTCTTGTCAAGGGATTCTTGTCCTCAAAAGGCTCAATTTCCTCCTAAAAGTGTGGAATGACCTCTCTCAAGTGGGGGGGGGACAAAATTCATGAAAGTGTGTCAGATTTTTATTATTTTGGTTAGTTGTCATTGATGTCAACCCTTGAAGAAATTCAGGTAGCGAATTATGGTAGCACAAATGTTTGGTTAATGGACTCAAGTTTGTTTGATGTATAATTGTATGTGTTTTAATATATTTGAAGGTAAGACTATTCTAGATGGATAGTACATGTCATGCCATTTCCGATGGTATGTGAAATATCGCATAACTCCTCATAGTTAGAGAGTTATGGCCATGTGAAGTTGGAGAACCCTCATGAGTCATCTAAAAGCTCCAAAAGGTCAAAGTAGTCAAAGTGTTTGCAAAGAAGAAATTGTTTAAATAATAAAGTGAAGTGATGAGTGTACTATAAGTCAAAGAGGATGCAAAATAAATTATTTAAATAATAAAGTTAATGGAGAACTTACTAATTATGGAAAGTGGTTAAGTTAAGTGGACAAGTGGTTATAAATGGGTTAACCCTAAAATAGGGAAAGTGGGTTAAGATGGTTAGAAGGTAATCCCTTGAGGAAGCTTCATAAAAGTATAAATAAGAGACAATGGGTATCTCATTCAAAACACACTTGAATATCATTGAATATATATTTTTGTGAAAGGTTATTTGGGCACGTATTATTGATAGAGAAAAGTGTGGCAGGAAAAGTGCAGAAGGAAAACTGCGGCATGAAAAGAATGACAAAAAAAGTAAGGCAGGAAAATTGCGGAAGAAAAAGTGTGGCAGGAAAAGTGTGGCTGAAAAAGTGGGGCAGGAAAAGTGTGGAAGAAGAAGTGCGGTAGGAAAAGTGTGGCAGAAAAATCGCAGCAGGAAAAGTGCAACAGAAAAACCACAGCAGAAAAAGTGCGGTAGAAAAATCGCGGCAACAGAACGCTACAAGAAGAAAAAATGATAGAGGTTGTATAACAGTGAGGTTCTATCACATGGTTTGAGTTACATACTTTTGGTATAGTGTTTGAGGTATATGTGATCAGATTAGATTGGTTGATGAGTATACAGTGACATGTTTCTTAGTGACATATTCGGTTTCTACATTTGAGGTATATGTGATCAGATCAAATTGGTTGATGAGTATACAGTGAAAGGTTTCTCAGTGACATATTCAATTTCTACATTTGACACTTATATTTTAGGGCGGTTGGATGGGGCAAGGACAGGTGGTTGTAGCCACCTTCTGGTTGTAGTCAGAGAACATAGGGGGTTGGAGCTCCTTCTGTTTGTAGCCAAATAATTGAGGAGTTGTAGCTTCCTTCAGGTTGTAGCCTTAAAAATTAGTGGGTTGGAGCCTTAGAAACTAGGGGGTTGGAGCCTCCTTATGGTTGTAGCTAGAGAATTAGGGAGTTGGATCTTCCCTTAGGTTGTAGCCTGAGAAACTAGGGGGTTGGAGCCTCCTTCCAATTGCAGCTGGAAAACAAAGGAAGTCGGTGCTTCCAATGAATGTAATTCTTAAAGACATATAAGAAAAAACATTTCGTGGTTTTCTCCCGCTTTGGGTTTCCATGTAAAACACTCGTGTACTGTGTATGTGTATGATTACTCATTTGTTCATTGTTTATTTACTCTGCAACTATTGGATGATAAATGCTACATTGATATAATACTTGCATTTTATGATAAAAAAATATTAAATTGCTTTATTACTGATTCACCCCCCCTCTCACTAATCCAACAATTGGTATCAGAGCGGGTTCCTTCAGGAAACAGTTTAATTACTAGAAGGAGATCATGGATTATTCTTAGAATGGAGTACAAATGTTTAATGGTCAGAATGGTTTAAAGTATGAGATGTGGAATAGAAGGATGAAAGTATTTTTACAGGCACAGGGACATTATATTTGGCTATCAATTGTTACAGGATATGATAGTTCAAAAAGGGAAAAGACTGTAGCCAAGAAGGAATTGAAGAAGAATAAAAAAATAGCAATGGATTTCATCTGGGAAGGATTGCCTAATCCGGTAAGAGAAAAGGTTGGTAAATATTCATCAACCAAAGAACTTTGGGATAAGTTACATGACATATATTCTTCACCCATCACAGATTCAGAAAATGTCAAAGAAGATGTAGATACAGATCAAGAAGAATTATGTTCACCATGTCAAACAGATTCAGAAGATGAAGAGTACGTAATCACCAAAGGTATGTTGTTTTTCTTTAATTGTGAAAAATGCAAACATATTGAAATAGAATGCCATGAAGGAAATGAGACAGAAACTCATGTCAATAACATGTGTAAATAGAGCGCCCCTCGTCCGATACCTGCAAGAAACTCATGTCAATAACATGTGTAGGATCACCAATATAATGTCTCAAAACAGATACGTGAAAAACATCGTGCATATGCCTCAAAGAATCAGGCAAGGCTAGTTGATAAGCCACGGGCCCCTTTCTTTCCACAATATCGAAAGGTCCCACGAACCTAGGAGAGAGTTTAGCTCCCTTTCCAAACTTGATCGAAATCTTATGCGGTCTTACTCGCAAGAAGACTCGATCGCCAACTTCGTAACTATGGTTGACATGGTGCGGATCGACATAACTCTTTTGTCGATCTTGCGCTTCTTTGATCCTTTGTCTTATTGTTTTCATTTACTCTTCCATTTCTTTTATCGCTTCTGGTCCCACCAGGGCCCTATCCTCAAGCTGATCCCAACTCAAAGGCCTCTGACATGGTCACCCATAAAGAAACTCGAAAGGCGCCATCTTAATGGTGCTTTGGTAACTATTGTTATAAGCGAATTCTATCAGTGGCAGGAATTCTTCCCAACGCTTTTGTTGGTCCATCACGTACATGCGCAACATGTCCTCCAAGGTTTGGTTTGTTCGTTTGGTCTACCCGTCAGTCTCCAGGTGATATGCAGTACTGAAGTTAAGTTGGGTTCCCAAGGCCTCTTGGAAACTAGTCCAAAATCATCCAGTAAACACCGATCCTCAATCCGATATAATCCTCTTAGGCATGCCATGCAGCCTCACAATATCACTGATGAAAACTCTAGCTATGTCAGATGCTTGATACGTCGTAAGCACAGGAATAAAATGAGTACTCTTCGTCAGAGTGTTGACTACCCCAAAAATCGAGTCGTGTCTCCTTGCCATCAGTGGCAATCCAACAATGAAATCCATCGAAATGACCTCCCATTTCGATTCTGGAATAGCCTGTGGTTGTAGTAATCCTGTTGGATGTCGATGTTCAGCCTTTGCCTACTGACATTCTAGACATCGGGCCACATAGTTAACTATGTCTGCCTTCATTCCTTTCCATAAGAATAAAGGCTTAAGGTCTGCCCTCATATTTATGACTCCTGGGTGAGCCATTTACACTACTCTGTGAGCCTTGTTTAGGATCAAACTCCTCAACTCGTCATTCGATGGTATGTAAATCCGATTTTTAAACCTCAATAATCCATTGTTGTCAAACGTAAATCCTTCAAATCTTGGTAGCATCATTGTGTTTTTTCCGAAAAATCCTTGACCTCTTTGTACCAGTCATCGTCGCGTTGTAAGGTTAGAATATTTTCATGTAGATTCATCTGAAGAGGCAACACCTAAAATATGTGTGGTCTCCGACTCGATGCATCTGTCACTTGGTTTATTGTTCCTTTTATGTAAGAAATCTCGAAATCGTACTCACTAAGCAGTTCCGACCAACATCATTGTCATGCATTTAGGTCGCTTTGTGTAAAGATGTGTTGTAGTCCACAGTAATCCATCTTTAGTTCAAATTTTCGTCCAACAAGGTAGTGTCTCCAAACCTTCAAGGCATATACAATGGCTAACAACTCCAAATCGTGCGTCACATAGTTCTCCTCGTGCCTTCTTAGTTTCCTCGTGATGTAAGCGATCACTTGAACGTCTTGCATCAAGACTCTGCCTAAGCCTTCCTTGGATGCATCAGTGCATACCAATAAGTCTGCGTCCATGTCAAGGACCTTTAGTATCGGCGTCGTTATCAACAACTCCTTGAGCCTTTGAAATGCTTCCGCGCATTTCTCTGTCCAAACAAACTTCTTGTTCTTCTTCTGTAATTCCATGATTGGATTTGTTATCTTCGTAAATCTCTTGAAGAACCGTCAATAATATCCTTCTAAACCCATGAAGATACGCACTTCTGGGACATTCGTTGGCACAGGCCATTCCATAATAGCCTCGACCTTTGTTGGATCCACGACGATACCTTCACCGGAGATGACATGCCCCAAGTAGTGAATCTTTGATTGATAAAACTAGCATTTGGACAACTTCCCATACAATTTGTTCTCTCGCAGACACTGTAGTACCAAGCGCAAGTGCTCGTCATGCTCCTTCATTGTCCGAGAGTAAATCAAAATATCGTTAATTAATACTTGGAAGAACTAGTCCAAGTACTCGTGGAACACCCCGTTCATCAAAATCATAAATACCCCTGGGGTGTTTGTTAGTCCGAATGGTAAAACAGTAAACTCATAATGTCAAAACCTCGTCTTAAAGGTAGTCTTAGGGACGTCATCCTCCTTGATCCGTAACTGGTGATACCCTGATCGCAAATCGATCTTGGAAAACACAGTCACACCCTCCATTTGATCGAACAGATCATCAATCCTTGGTAATGGATACTGATTCTTGATCGTTGCCTTGTTCAATTGACGGTAGTCAATGCAGAGTCTCCAAAACCCATCCTTCTTTCATATATAAATAACAGGCGCACCCCATGGTGACACACTCAGACGTATAATTCCTAGGTCCAACAACTCCTTCAGTTGCATTCTCAAATCCTGTAACTTCAGGGTCAACATATGATAAGGCATTCTTGCTATTGGTCCAGTCCCCGGTTTTAGGTCTATGGTAAATTCCAATTCCCTCTCTAGCGGCATCCTAGGTAACTCCTCCGGAAATACGTCTGCAAACTCTCTCACCATTGGTAGGTGTTCTAGACCTTCCGCTACTCCCTTCTCGTTTAACGCAAGGATCAAATAAATCTTACATCCCTTGCACATGCTCTTTCGTAGCTGCAAGGAAGAGATGAACCTCAGGGAAACTCCCTGGTTCCATCCTACAATCACATGTCTTTGTCCCTCATCATCGATGAAGCTCAACCATTTCATCTTACAGTTGAGTATCACCTCATGCGATTCCAACCATTCCATACCAATCACGACGTCATAAGATCCTAAGATTGTGACATACAGGCTGGCCCTGGTGAAAAACTCTCCCAGGTTAAGGGTACAACCCATAACCTTTCCTCCAACCTTCTGTTTTGCTCCCGAAGCCATCTCTATGAAGTTAAACTCATCCTGTTCGACTGCCTTTACCTTAATACTTTCTAGCATTGCACCAGAAATGAAACTCTCGATAGCACCAGGATATATCAAAATACTAAGGGTCTAGTCCGCAATGGTACCTGACGTCTCAAGCATAGTCAATTGGTGCTCTTCCTGGTGGTTATTCACTGCTGCATGAATCCAATGGGCCTTGCCCAAATCTCCCATGGTAGTGGGTCCTGTTAGCGATTATTTTTGTCATAGGCACAGAAGCACCCAGGTCTATAGATTGCACATGAAGTGCCCAAGCGCAACACGGGAGAATCCCTGTTTTTCCAAGTAGCAGGTCAAGCGAGCGGGCAAAATGTCGTCGGAAACATTCAAGATCTATTTACAAAGCAGATCGATGGTCACCGAGTTTTCAGAGCTACCAAATTTCCCGAGGTTTAGCGCAAAGGACAACTCTCATATTTCAATCAGCAGGTTCAGATCGTCTGATCTAACTGGGACAGGTGGCAGCCTGTCAGCATATTGCGGAACAGGGAGCCCTTAGCTCATTGTACTTAGAAGTACCGATCAACGAAACGTCAAAAGCACCTTTGGCACCGAGCCCACGGTCTTATCCCTGGGTCATATCAAGCGAGCCTGCAAACGAGGGCGGCTCCCTTGTAAATATCAAATGCCCCCTCGTTCGTTCATCCTAAGGACGCGTGTCGCACGATCTGGTCGCGTCAGTGTTTCGGTGGTCGGGAGTTCGTGGGGTGAGAGTTTCATGTTGTTCAACATCGCGAAACCTCGAACCTCGATAGCGCCGAAAGCGTGAAAAGTGGGGCCCGCGGTATCACAAAGTGTTTTCAGCCGTCCATCCAGAGGGGACACCTGGCAGCAAATAGAGCCATCTCGACGCTTCACCCATCGCGACTCCAACACGCAAAGAGCAGCTCCGTTATTTTCCGATCTGCGAGGTGCCGAGAGAATCCCGGGCCCAGGGCATTGCCGGGAGAGGTAAGAACCATCAGATCTAGAGGGACGCGTGGTGCCAGATTAAGCCGTCTCAACATATCGCTCATCACAATTTCAATCAGCAAAGATTAGCCCTTTCATATTTGTGAACGCCAAAAGCATAGGGTCACAACCCATGGTCACTTGGGGAGAGGAAGGAGCTGCATAAAGAAGGCCAAAGGTGCCGAGTTCAGTTGCAGAAGGGATCATCGCGATCTCTAGGTGTCGTCGGACCCGATCTTAATACTGTTTCTGGTATTGAAGTAAATGAAAGCGAGAGCAGGTGGTTGAACCCTCCTTTCGTTCATTAAATAATGAGAATGGAGGGTCTGGCGAGCTTCCTGCTCGCAGAGGTCCTCTGTATTGATTCTCTCAACGAAGCCGTGCCGAAGTCCTCGACTCGACAGAGAAGTCTGCGCACGCTAGCCGAGCACTTCATGTCTCAGCTACCCTCCTTACAAGATCCATGCGTAGTTAAGGTGGCATTTAAAGAAAGATATCAGTACGAGTTTGACTGAAGGGACATCAAGCCTTAAGTGACTGGGCATGCCTCTGTGAGGTGAATTTTCCTAAGTATATAAACTCAGTCTTTTGTATTTTGTAGGTATCGATGGTTGAGCAGAGCTCCCGGTTGTAAATTTTTAACGAAGCACTGCTATTCTGGTTATGTATGGACTCTTGAGACTTCTTGCCTTATGAATGCCAGTTTATTTCACGTCTTTGCTTACACTGTATTAGAGCAGCTTGGAATTGGAAGATCCAATCAAGTTGTAGCTGTTTTAGGATGATGTTGGAATGGATCATTGTAATAGTTACGTTGTCTCTAATCGGTCCTTGTGATTTTCCCATCGCTGAGTGACTTGGAATTGGAAGATCCAGTCGAGTCCCCTTTCAGTTTCTTGAGACCCTGTACCAAGAGGATCTTGCATTCAGAGTCTTTCTCCTACAAACTGCTGAAAGCCGGTTCCCCAAAGTAGTTTGTTCACCCTTCTTACCAAGTCTTCCACCTATTCATATTTTAATCAACCCACTGGTTGAATTTAGATCAAGACCTCCTTTGTTACTTACATGCCAGACCCAGTCCCTGAGTTAGAGTGATATCTCCCCGAGTCTCTACCCATCTGATCACCAATTTAAAACTATCGTGACATAAAACTGATGGGTGTCGGGTTCTACTCCTGCAAGCAATCCAGGAGTGACTTCCAACGCTAACATTTCTGGCGTCGTTGCCGTGGACGAAGTTGAATATTTTCCCCCATATTGAACGACAACGATTAACTGATTCTAAAGGTGCATCAGATATCAGAATTATCAAGATTGTTGTTGTGCACCTGGCGAATCCATTGTGACGGATCCGCTGGGGAGAACCTGCTCTATTAATTGTGGCTTTCAGAGGCAGGCATACACGGTCTCATCCATAGTTGCCTCTAGCTACGCCTGAAGCAGATCCAGAAGCGGTGCTCAGAAAGGGAAAGGCCTCTGAAGAAGAAGCATCCACCACCGAACCAGGTAACCCATCATATCCTTTTGTGGGAACTCCTTCCTCTCCTCCTCAGTTTCTTGACAGACCTGTTTATGAAGTTTCCCGTTTCCTAAATTTTGGGAGTGTTCCTGTTGAGTTTTCCTCTCCTGGTCTGAGACCGGAGGGACAAGACCTTGTCACTCCCCTCTCCCCTGAAACTGTACCTTGGCGTAGACCTGGGACCATAGAGTATTTCCCCACTCCTGCACAAAGAAAAACACCTACTGACTTGAGCTCGTTACCCTTCTCCTTAAACCCCCTCTTGTTTCCCACTCCACTTCGGGACTCATTCCCAGTAGCCCCTTCGTGAAATCCTTCTCCTCCCAGCTCTCCTCCACCCAATATTCCTATGGCTACTGCTAATCCCCCCCTGAATAGAATGGACGCCATAGTTGTTGCTAGATATGCTCCTTTAGTCCTACCCCATCCTATGAATCCTCTTGATGCTGGGGATTACTTAAAATGCATGCCCAAGTTCACTGGGGAAGGAGACATGACTGTCAAAGAGCACCTGGATGCTTTCTACAGTTATGTAGACAACCTCAACATTGAAAATGAAGATGTCTGGATGAGAGTCTTCATCCAGAGCCTGGATGGTGAGGTGAGGAAGTGGTTTAAAGGATTGGCTCCAGGGTCTATTGCTGGGATTGAAGCTCTAGATAGTGCTTTCCTGAGGCAGTGGGGAGATAGGAAGGATTTCATGTATTACATGACAGAGTTCGGGTCTTTGAAGAAAATGGAAGGAGATTCTGTCTCTGACTTCTCCAAAATATTTAATAAGATGTATAATAAGATTCCTGCGGAGATAAAGCCCTCAAAAGCCTCTGCCCAAATTTCCTATGCTGGTGCTTTCGACCCCGATTTCTGTCTTCTATTAAGAGAAAGGAGAGCCACCTCCTTGGCTCAAATGCAAGATGTGGCCATAGAAGTGGAATCCAATGTGCTAGCAGCTGACAGACTGAGGAACAAGGCTGATGCAGACAGAAGAAAGGGAAGGTCAGAAGCCTCAACTTTTGGATCATTGGTGCCTCACCCTCAAATGGATGAACTGACCAAGATGGTGAAGTATCTATCTGTAGAGATGGAGAGAATGAAGGTCGAGGGGAGGAAATCATATAAGGGCCCTCTGAATGCCGAAAACAAGGGAGGTTTCAGGAGGCCAAACAATTTTACTCCCACGAATGTGCAAAGAAAGAAGGGAAGAGACAGAGAAGACCAGAAAATTCAGGCCCCTTTTCAAAACAATTTTGTGGCCAAGGGGGAAGAAGGAGAAACAGACGAGCTTGACCCTGAAATCCATTGCTTCGGAGACACTCCCCCTTTCCCTCATCTCACTCAATCAGCCTATGAGGAGTCTCTCATGGACAGTCAGCTAAATGAACTAAGCAAGGGAGACAAGGCTAGTGGTAGCCCAGGCAGATATGATCTGAGGTCAAAGAAAAAGACTAAAGTGCCTGACGTTCCTAAGCAGTCCACCAGGACAGAGAAACTTGTCTATGAAGAAGCAGACGATCATAGAGGTAAGAGGACCCAACCCCTCTCTCCCATTATCCAGAGTCATGCTCCCGAAATAAGAGAAACCCCAAAGCTCTCATCTTCTTTTAATTTCGAGCATGAAATTCAAAAAATCAGAATCCCTGAGCCCCTGATAGAATTGA
>JZKD02S1728066.1:138983-152664 GCA_000966675.3 Picea glauca
AGAGGATGACAAATTTACCTTGGATAGGCTATTTTATGAGAAATATGGGATAAAATGAAGGGAAAAATGGCAAATAAAGAGGCAAAAGTATGGTTTGTGGAAGCACAAAAATGGAGTCAACAGACAGTACAGGCTGAGAAAAGCTTCAATCTGTTGAAGCGAAAGATCACAGCGCAACCAATTCTGGTGTTGCCAGATTTTCGGAAGACATTTCAAGTGAAATGTGATGCAAGCAGATATGCCGTTGGAGGGGTCTTGAGTCAGGATGACAGGCCGATGGCATATTTCAGCGAGAAGTTGGATGACGCGAAGCTGAAATACTCCACTTATGATAAAGAGTTATATGCCATCATACAGGCATTGAAGAAGTGGAGGCATTACTTGATCCCAAAAGAATTTGTACTGTACAACAATAATCATGCATTGCAGTTTGTGAGTCAACAGGAGAAGTTGAACCAGAAACATGCAAAATGGGTAGAGTACATGCAAAATTTCACGTTTGTGATTAAACACATTTCAGGAACTGCTAACAAAGTGGCTGATGCTTTGAGCAAGAAATATTTGTTGTTGCAGGAGTTTAGAGTCAAGACATTGGGTTTTGAAAATCTTAAAGACATGTATGCAGATGATGCGTATTTCGGAGAGGCATACGAAGCAGCTGAGAATCCAATTCTCAGAGATCGGAGCCCATGGATAGATTTCATGATCCAGGAAGGATTGTTGTTTAGAGGCAATCAGCTGTGTATTCCAAATTGCTCCATGAGGGAGAATTTGGTGAAGGAAAAACATAGTGGGGGCTTAGCAGGTCACTTTGGTCATGATAAAACATTCGCAAAGTTGAGCGAATCATATTTTTGGCCAGGCATGCGAGCAAACGTTAAAAGATTTGTTGACAGGTGTCGGATTTGTCAACATTCGAAGGGCCGGAAGCAGAATGTTGGATTTTATCAGCCATTACCCATACCTGAGAGGCCATGGGAGGCGATCAGCATGGATTTTGTTCTGGGATTGCCAAGAATGCAAAGAGGGTTTGATTCCATCTTTGTGGTGGTAGAAAGGTTTTCGAAGATGGAACATTTCATTCCATGCCAGAAGACCAGCGATGCGACCCACATCGCAACCTTGTTTTTCAAAGAGATTGTTAGACTTCATGGATTGCCGAGAAGCATAGTCTCGGACAGGGATACAAAATTCATAGGTCATTTTTGGAGGACGCTATGGAAGAAGCTCAGAACTAAATTGGCGTTTAGTTCGGCTTATCATCCACAGACAGACGGACAGACCGAGGTGGTCAACAAAAGTCTTGGGGACTTGCTGAGGAGCCTGGTAACAGAACACCACAGTAGCTGGGATAATGTGTTACCACAGGCAGAGTTCGCGTACAATGATTTGGTGAATCAGAGTACAGGAAGAAGTCCAATTCAGATTGTGTATGGGACACAACTGAGGGGAGTTTCTGAACTTAGGGAGTCAAAACAGACTGCGACTAGCAGTGCTAGTGCAGAAGAATTCGCTGAAGCGATGCAAGAACTTCACATCAAGGTGAAGCAGCGATTGCAAGATTCAAATCAGGAGTACAAGCGCAGAGCCGATCAGTGGAAGATACAACTTCAGTTCGAAGTTGGTGATTTGGTTCTAGCACATTTGAGGAAAGAAAGGTTCCCAAGGGGAACATACAACAAACTCAAGATGAAGAAAATTGGGCCATGCAGAGTCCTGAAGAAATTTGGCGAAAATGCTTATGAAATTGAGTTGTCGGAGGGCATCGGAATATCTCCGATATTTAACGTTTCAGATTTATACCCATACAAGGCTGGAAAAGCAGAGATTGGAACTGAGGAACCAGTGATCCAGTGGCAGAAGCAATTACCAGTTGCAGAGAAGCCGCAGATGGAGTGTATACTGGACAAGTGAATAGGTAAGAAAACCAAACGAAAGCAGTATTTTGAATATCTGGTGAAGTGGAAGAACCACCCAGTGGAAGATGCTAGTTGGGAAAGCGAAGCAGCCATACAAAAGCATGGACAAACCGTGCAAGAGCTCATGGACAGGAGCCCATGAAAATTTTCAAGCGAGGGAGTATGATGCAGGAGCATCGCCCATGTAAAGCGAGCCAGCGCGAACACAGGGGATAGCTGGACAAGCCAGCACAAACTTCTTTTTGAAAGCGCCTTGATATTGTTGCGCAAAACATTAATGTATTGATTTGATGAAGCGCACTTGTATAGTGTAAATGGACCTTGAGTGGATAGCTCACGTCCTTAGGTAGATGAGACATTTAATAGAGTTAATGTAAGTAGATAGAACATTTATTTCTAGATTTGATAGCTTTAGATCTCAAGAGGGAAACAAGATATAGACACCCTCATTTGTGTATTGTAAAATTTTTATCATTAACAACATTCAGAAGAGAGAAGAGTACGCAGAGAAGCGTTTGAAGAACCACCGTGTACAAATATTGAATTAATAAGAGAAAGCTTTGATTCAATTCCATGGTTGTGTTACTCTCTGTGCGTTTATGTTGATATGCTCATGATCGTTTTCTCCTTGTCATACATTTGCTTTTATATGATGTGTATGTGATTTCATGGTAAAAGTGAAGTCTGTGAGAACAAGGAGTTAGTTTCAATTGTTTCTCTATTCTTGAACCAGAGAATTCCTGCAAGGAGTGCAGTTGAATTTGTTCGCAAGGAGTGCGTGACTGCAGGGTTCAAGTAGAGGGAACCTTTGTTCTAAGCTCTCTGAAGTGCATATTTGGCACTGGAGCCGTGCAAGGCGTGCACAGGCTGGACGAAGACTCAGAGTTGTGATTCTGAGCAAAGAGTTGAAGGATTTCCGCTGCAGGAGTGTGCAAGATCGAAGAGTTCAAATACTTAGTCGTATTTGGAGTTTTGCCGCAAAGGAGTGCGGGCAAGAAGTGTCCAGAAGAAATACGAAAGTTGGGTGAAATCTCAGGAGGGATAGGCCTTCAAAGTTATTGAAAGACAACGGAGAAGTTGCGCGAGAAAGTCAAAGAGAAGTGAGCGGGTGGCGCATAATTCTTGTGGAGAGAACCTTCTTGTTCGAGGGTAGCGCCAGAAGGAACGTGGACGTGAAGTCTACCGTGCAGGTAGAAGAAAGTTCAAAGATCAGCTGGACAGGAGCCGTCAATCGGAGTTTCGAGGGACATTAGTTCTATTCGTGGATCGGCGCATCGAAAGTTCGCGAGGTAAGATTTCTACTTTGCGTAAAGGAAACCGCGAGATTTCGGGAAGCGAAGTCTCGATGATCTCGTGTATAGCAAGGACCTAGTCGGGTGACGTGGCAGGTGGTCTCGGCACATCGGATCTCGGAAGTTTGAACCCCGAGTGATTAGCGCTCCGATAGGCGAGTAGCGATACGGTGAAGTCCCAATAGAGGGGAAAGGAAGTTGGCATTGATTGACGTGTCTCGGATCTCGGGGATCCGAAGAGGTAACGCACGACTGTTGAACTTGCGAGCCCGCGAGTTTCGATCCTCAGATAAGTTGAGAAGGGGAGGATCGCGCCAAGAGTTACTGTGGGTACACAGGATTCCCGACAGGGGATCAGAAGAACCATTGAATTCTTTGGGCCAGAGAGAAGAGAAGGTCCTGGTGAGGCGATCGTGTTCCGAGGAGTGTGGTTGTCGTCATTAAGTTGCAGGAGCTTGTAATAAAACAATAAAGTTAAGTTGCAAGAGCTTGTATGCTAATCATATCCAAAATTCACGTAGAGTAGAGAGAAATGTAAAATTGAATAGTGTTGGTGTATTCATCAACAATAATGATACAAACCAAGATATCAAAGAAAATCCTAAGTAATGAAAGCATGCAATACAAAACAACCAATATAAGAAAACATCCTTAAATAGTAGAATTTTCAAGACAAAACTAAGGAACAACTAAAAAATACTTACATATGTCTAATAGTAAGCAGACATCTAAACCCCTATAAACAAACATTATCTAGAAAAATGAATAAACATAAAAATAACAAACAAGGAGAAATTGTGTCTAATAGTAAGCAGACATCTAAACCCCTATAAACAAACATTAACTAAAGAAATAAATGAACATAAAAATAACAAACAAAGAGAGATTGTGAGAACATACTAAGATAACCAATTTTTTTTTATTGAGATGATAGTCTAATAAACAAAATCAATCTCTCAACACACAACCTCCTAATTTTTTAAACATACTCCATCTAAGCTCTAAAAACTAAATAATATGAATCCAAAAACACCTAAACAATGTGGATGAATACAAAGACAAAAACCTTACATCATCAAGAATTGACACAAAGGGTAGACTAAAAAGAATAAACATGCATTATAATGATTTAGTCCTAAAGAATCTCGATTGACATACACGGATATGCAAATGAAAAATTTTGAAGGCAAATAAATTACTTTTAAAATAAATAACTAATTTTGAATATAAATTATTTTTAAAATAAATAATATTTAAAAAATAAATAACTAATTTTGAATGATTTTAAAATATATGAAAATAAGTATATCCTACATTACATGTTAAGAAAACTTAAATATACATTTAAAATATTATTATTAATTTAAAAAATTCCAAATAATATTTAAATTTAAAACAAATTTATAAAATCAGTTGTTTCATTTATTTTTCATTATTTGAATTTAAATTGTAGGCCCAACTGTATGCGGTGTACAACTTGAATAAGCATCCAAATAAGGAAAATGTAGACCTCGTTTTCAATGGTAGCTTTCTTAATCCTTTACATATTCTGAGAATGATAGAGGAGTATGGAGAATGTTAATCCTTTACATATTCTGTTAATGGTAGAGGAGTCTTGCATTGTATAATCCTGGAAAAGTTTGGAGAAGAGTGTAACATTTTATACTCCTGCAAAGTAGAGGAGGCTCCTGAATTTTGAAATTTGTGAATGAGTTCTATATCAAAGTTGCTGATAAATTCGTGAATGTATGTATGCTTATATGTTTATTTTGTATATTTTAAGTATCTTATTATGATTAATTTTTTATTATTATTCATCTTTTGTATAGAGGAAAATTGAAGTCACAAGTATAATTACCGATGAATCAACCATTTATATATTAAGTCTCAAACAATAAAAAATCAATATGTATGTAGTTGGCTTTTTAAACGTCATATGAAAGATGCATAAAATAAGAAACTCATGTCTTACCCACCCAGGCTCTAATAGTGTAGAGCACCTCACCTCTTTTGGCACAATTATAAATTTCTTTCAAAGAGTCTGAAATATATATTATTTCCTCTTCCTCTTCGAGAAATTATATGCAAGCAAAAGGTTTCTTTGCATTTGAAACACTGTGATTGGTATTGGTAAATTTATGTTTCCTCTGGCTGTTGAGGTGAATAAAATATTTTTAGGATGCTTTTCTGATTCTTTTGTGTCTCTAATATGTTCTTCTTGCCATACTAGATGCCACCATCAGTAAGGTTAGATCCATCCAGTTTATGTTTGTTATCCATGTCTTCGAAGAAAATCCTATCACCCAAGCACCGTGACTTTATAGGTAGAGGGATTTGACCAAATGGATTAATCCTTCATACCATTCTTCTTCATTATCAACGGTCAACCATTTAGAATTCAATTTCACAGTAATACTTACTGGGTTGCAAGATGAATCGATTACATTACTTATTTCCGAGTAGGTGGATTATGCTTATTATTGAGACTGAACCTATTGGAATTATCCCTCCATGAAAAACAACTATTTTGGAACCCTTTCCATTTGCTTATTCCTTTTTTTGGCAAGAAGCCTATCATAAGGCTTGGCAATATAACCGAAAGAATCTCAAGGATTCCTAAAATGTTTTCGTTATCAAGATCCCATCTATGTCTAAACCTAGGAAAATTCATCAACGTCACATCACAAAGTTGGTGCAAGATGAGGATATCAATCTAATCTCTTGTGCCACTTAGCATTGAATGACTAATATTCTCCACAAATATTTGAGTAGAGACAAATTTTAAAAACTTAAAAACATGCTTGGTGTAGTTGTATCATGACCTGCTATGAATGCATGATAAGTGAAATACTCAATTGGGCTTTGATTTCATTTATGAGAAAACAACAAGTTATTTGTTGTTGCTCTGCATATTTAATAGACTAATGAGTCATTTGAATGAATGATTTTGGTTTCCTCTCATTCAAACATTTCAATACTCTCACCGAATCCCTAGGAATTAAGCAAAGATAGTAGAATGGTGCACATTGGTAAAATTAACATTGCCAAAAAAACATATGTTGGTTTTTTTCGACGTTCCCTTTCCCCCTCTTCGTGGGTATGCTAGTATAATATATGGTTCTATATTACTTGAATGACTAGTACAGGTTACTCATGTGTGGCATTAAGTATAAAGACGTATGATCTTACAAAATATTTAGCAAGTAAGCTCATACTATTTGTGGACAAGATTTTGAATGGCGCTGGAACGATTTGGATGGGAATGGATTTTGAATCTAGAAGGTTGGAAGCATTCCAGTAATGGCGGTGGTTTGTCTCATAATACGTTTAGTGTTTAACCGGGTTTTACTTTAGGCTGTTTATAATGGAGCGGGTTAGTTCTGTTACTAGATTTAGGGTTTTAGAGCCGTTTCTACTTGCCTCACACTTCCTTTAGCCCTGGTTTCGATTTCACCTGCCTGGAGACCATCACCGTTAATGTGTATTTATGGGATTTTTTTTTTTTATTGGTTTGGTGACCCTTTGGGTCTCGGGTCCCCTCTGCTATTAATTACTTCTCTAAGAAACTGAATTCATGCCAATCCTTTTATTGGTCAGAGTTTAGTGTTTTAGAGGTGGTCGTTAATGGGAACCTTCCTCCGTAATGAAGTGGAAAGAAACGCCAGGGCACTTATGAGCACCAATGATGAGATGTCATGGGAACAAGTGGGAATTTATGCCAAGGAAGACGACTTGGGGAATGGGACAAAGGATTTACCAACTAGCACTTTTCAGTCGTCTTTTACTATAGGTTTCCTAGGTATCCTCTCGACTATCCTCCGTCCTTCTCCCTGGTAGCGCCTCCTACAACTATTTTTCCTAGCTATCATACATTTGGCCCATAGTCTATTCGCTTCTCCCTAGTTGGTTCTAAAGGGGTACTTTCCCAAGAGGGACAAAGGAAATCCCGCAGACAGACACATCCTAATACCATTCGACGAATGGTATGGAAAGCGAATAGGGAGGCTAAACGAATGGTGTTAGGCTCAAATGTGAGTTTAGAAGAAATGTGCAGGATGGCCCTCTGCAGTCTGGTGGGTAGAATATCCTATAGCTATCTCAGTAAGGACCCTGTTGAGGAATGGGTTGAAAAACATTGGATGTCAGTCTTGGGTTATGAACCATAGGTTCTCTATCTTACCAAAGGGTGGCTTAGGTTTTTGTGAAGGTCTCTAGAGGATGCGTCCTTATTACTGAGCTCTCTGTGCGTTTTTGGCGGAAGCAACCTGATTATAAAAAATTGGTGGGTTTCTTTTAACCCGACAAATGAGCATTTTCAACTTTGACATCTGTGGGTAATCCTACTCGGTCTTCCTTTACATTTGTGGAATGAAGGGGCCCTGAGGGCTATAGGTGATACTCTTGGTAAATTCATTTTTATGGAGTCTAAGTTACTTACTGATCCAACACGAAAAATGGGTAGAATTATAGTGGACATGGATATCCACTGTGGGTTACCTGAAACCATTGATATAGAATGGCGTGGTCGAAGACTAGTACAGTCACTTGAATATCTTGGGATACCTTTTCATTGCAACATATGCCGCCAAACGCGTCACCTTCATCGTGATTGTGTTGGTAAAGAAGCTGAGGACATTTATGAGAATATTGAACTTCAAAGGGACCCACCCGACTATATGGATGAAGCAGATTCTCTTGGATGCGAGAATCTTCATACCGAAGATGCCCCTACACAACAGCAAGAGGTTTGGTCGACACTAAATGGTAAGTTACAAATTCTATGCCCCTCATTATTTTCTTCTTTGACGCATTGGGAGAAGGAGGCATTAAATAATTCTAATTGGTTACTTTCCTCAACTACTTTTGTTTCTCGGCGTCCTAATAAGGATAAGGTTTCAAATGACCCTTTACCACCGAGCTCTTTTAAGTTGAACAGTCATGATGCTCCCTTGGTTACTTCTTCTATTAGTTTTCCTTCTGTGGTGTTGACATCTGCGGTCCCCCAACCTATGGTTTAATCCTAGAATTTTACCCAGCCTCAACCCCTTTCACCGGAGAGGCCTATACAGTCTCCTTCTCCACCATTGGACCCTCAATTAAACTCCCCGGTAGAGTCGGGTTTCAGAGAGGTTGAGGAGGAAGACTTCACTCTTAGTGTTGTTCTTGATTCTTTGATTATTTATATCATAGAATCAAATGATAATTTGTTGTTTCCAACTTACTTAGGCAAGTCCATCTTCAATCCTACGCTGGGAACGAGAACCTCAACTCCACTCAAGTTTCCAGAAACTAGGAGGGTAAGGAATTTTCTTGGTCTTGGGGCATTAGCATTGAACATTCGCCCATAAAGACGAGAAGTTTACGTAAAAAACTAGTGGGTCTCTCAAAACAAACCGATGACACAGTTCTATCCTCCATTGATAGTGGAGCTCTTAGAGCAATGAAATCCCTAACACGGGCTAAGTGATGTTATTTCTCTCATTAAATATTATAGGGATATGAGGCACCCTCAAATATGCCTCAGTTCGTAGGCTCCTAGATCGTACTCACCTTGACATTGTCTTTCTACAAGAGACCCTTGCTCATGAAAAGAAAGCTAGAGATTGTATGCACCACCTCCGTCCCTCATGGGTTTCGAGTGTTGTAAATTCGGTTGGAAATTCAGGTGGTTTACTAGTGACATGGGACCCTAATTTGTATGATTTGGTTCCTTTTCTTACAGTCAGAGGTATTTTGTTAACATGCAGGTGTGTTATCAACTAAAGGGAGATCACACTACTAAATGTTTATGGGCCATGTCTAGATCATAAGCTTTTCTGGAGCTCATTGGATGATATTGGCATCTTATCCATTAACAATTTGATTATTGTTGGTGAAATGAATATCATTATCTCCTTGGATGAGAACTGGGGTGGCTCTTTCATTCCTGGATTGACAGAGGATTACTATAGAGAATTATTTCTTTCAAATAATTTGATCGATGTTAAGCCGATTAAAGTGGTTCCAACGTGGCGGAATGACCAGTCCGGTCAAGAATCCATAGAGAGATGTCTTGACAGGTGTATGGTATCAAAAGGTTTATTGGCAGTAGTTGGATTATCTAGGTCATGGGTGGAATATCCTTTTATTTCAAATCATGCCCCCATACTTTTACAGCTGGAAATTCCCCCTATTTACAAGGATTACCCTTTTAAACTAAATGCTAATTGGTTGCAGGATAAATATTATGTGGCATTGGTACATAAAGTATGGAAATATCCTCATTTTCTCACGGAAGGTGATAAATAATGTGGACTTGTTTGGAAGTTAAAGGAACTAAAGTGTCAAACAAAAATATGGGTAAAAGAAGTAAAGGCAAGAGAGAAGGCACTTTTGGAGAACCTAGAAGCTAAGATAAAAGAAAATATGATGAAAATAATCGGGGATTCCACAAGTCGGGAGGAGGAACATCTTCTTCGGGAGATGGAATGTAAAAGGAACAAACTCTTACGCGAGGAGGAGGAGTCTTGGAGACTTCACAACAGGGCAACTTAGATCAAAAGTGGCGACAATAATATAAAATTTTTCCATAAGGTGGCCAACCACAACAGAAATCAGAAACATGTATGGGAAATCATGGATGGAAATCAAATCATCCTTACTGGTCAGGGGGCGATAAGGGCAAAAGCGGATGACTACTATACAAATTGTTTTGAGGCTCAGTCAAACAATAATAATCATGATCAAGTCAAGATTGCAAGTCTTTATCCCAGGATGGTTAGCGAGAAGGAAGCGAGCCCCATCTACAACCCTGTCACATTGGAGGAATTAAATTATGTGCTACAAAACTTCAAAAAAGAGAAGAGCCCCGGCCTAGACGGATGGACAACAAAATTCTTTACCTTATTTTTTGATCTGGTAGGGGAAGACCTCCTTGAGATGGTGGAGGAATCGAGGAGAAAAGGCAACATTAGTGGAGGAATAAATTCAACTTTTTTGGCTCTTATTCCGAAGGAAAACAAACCTATTACCCTCGAGGATTTCCGTCTGATTTCTTTATGCAATCTTTGTTATAAGGTGATCTCCAAAGTTATAGAAAATCAGATCAAACCGATCCTATCGAGATTCCTCTTAGCTGAACAACTGGGCTTTGTTCAGGGCATAAGGATACAAGATGCAATAGGTACGACACATGAGAGTCATCACAGTATAAAAAAAAAGAATTTAAATTATTTGGTGATGAAACTTGACTTGAGGAAAGCCTATGATTTCATAGACTGGGAATACTTAAGACTGACATTAATTACAGTGGGATTCAACATTCAGTTGACAAATTGGATCATGAGTTGTGTTACAACTTCTACTTTTGTTGTGTTGTTCAAAGCAAAGGCGACAATTTTTTTCAAAAGTGGTAGGGGGCTTTGTCAAGCCTACCCACTATCACCATTATTGTTTATTTTAGTCATGGAAGGGCTCATTATTATGTTAAAAAGTAGCATTTTCAAGGGCACAATAACAGGTATAAGAGTCTCCAAAATGATCAAGAGTGTACATTTATTGTTTGTAGACGAAGTCCTTATTATGACAAAGGAAAATATTAATGAATGGAGGGAGGTTGCAAACATTCTTCAAATGTTTTGTATTTCCTTGGGTTTAATGATTAACAATTCTAAAACTAAAGTCCATCATGGGGGTTTATCAAAGATGGAATTAAATCCTTTAAAGGAGCTTCTTCCATATTCCTTTGTCAAGCTAATGATAGGATTTAAATATCTAGGCTACTACTTAAAGACTGGGACCACAAATAATGAAGATTGGTTATGGTTAGTGACTAAAGTGGAAAAACATATCGGGCTATGGTGTAATAAGTGGATTTCTTTAGGTGGTTGTTTTGTATTGGTGAAAGCGGTGCTGGAAAGCCAACTTGTTTACTAGATGTCTCTAGATATCATCCCACGCTCGATTCTAAATAAAATTCAAAAGTTGATGTTTGATTTTCTCTGGAGTGGAAACAAGACTAATCAACAGTTTCACCTTTGTATATGGGACATTCTGTCCAGACCCAAGAAAATTGGCGGATGGGGTCTCCGAAACCTCCCACTTTTTAACTTGACTTTACTGGTAAATACTCTTTGGAGAGTACTGGCGCAGGATGGTATATGGAACAGAGTTTTAATGGATACATATTTATTTAATTCAACTGTGAACAATTGGTATAGTCATGACTCCCACAAGCAACAAGCTACGTCTAGAATATGGAACAATCTCACTAGTAAAATAAATGTGATTCTCCACTGGCTGAGTTGGTGCCCAGGTTTGGGTCATTTAATCTCTATAGGTAGGGATCAAATAATTGGTATGGGAGACAGATCAATTCTCTTGGAGCCGTTGATATCACATCTAAACGATAATAGAATATCAGTCCTAGCACAAGTAAAAGCTCCCAATAGTGCGGACTCCATCATAGAGGCTTGGTTAAACAGTGAAATTTTGGGTATAAGCGGAAGGCTTGCAACAGAGTGGGAGAAATATCAAAGGGTGCTACTGGGCGTGGGCATTACTATTCGGGATTCAACAGACACCCTTGTTTGGACTGGGGGGGATTCATCGGGGAATATGACACTAAAGAATGTGTATAGTGCACTCATTTCAATGTTGGGCTACCCGATTGGAGGTGGATGGAAGTTAAATTTGTCAAAGTAGAATATGCAATTAAAAATTAAACTGTTTTTATGGTTGGCAGGGAATAATAAAGTGTTGACCTGGGACAATCTATAAAAAAAAGGATGGGAGGGACCAATGGTCCACTATCTCTGTAAGCTTGATGTGGAAGACATCGACCACCTGCTCATCCATTGTACCTTCACAAAGGTAGTCTGGGCTAGATTACACACTCTCTATCAATTAAAAAGAAACTGGGAAGGCACTACAGTATCTAACTGCTTTTCCACTTGGTCAAAGGATAAATCAGTTCCAATCGGTCTGCCAACTCTCACTTGTTGGAACATATGGCTTGAGAGGAACAAATCTATATTTGAGGAGAGGTCCCCCTCTCAGCTTGCAGTGGTTCACAGGATTTCTGGGTCTTATTCTTGGCATTCTCCATCCCTTAAATCTATTCCCAACAGAGTGTGCATGATTACTCACAAAGATGACTTTTCTATTGCATGCTTTGATGGTGCGGCCCTATCCAATGGAAAGTGTTGCGGAGATGGAGGTATCATCAAAACTCTAGAGTCAAATGTTATTAAATGACATATCAATTGTGGGGATGGAACAAATACAAAGGCGGAGCTCATGGGCATATGGGCTACCCTTACTCTGGAAACCTTGTGGTCCATCCAAAAAATTCAGATCCTGGGGGATTCAAAGGTAATTATAGATTGGATAAATACAAAAGGTAATCTCCACGTGGTGGACATTGAAGGCTGGAAGCAAAAGACTAGGGATCTTGCAAATTCTTTCCAAGATATAAGTTTCCATCATATTTACGAGGTTTTCAATAAAGAGGCTGATATATTATCTAAAAGGGCACTACTGGAACCAGAAGATAGATTATCCTTTTATAAATGGATTAATGGGGTTGGTGGTCCTCATACACATTTAGACATCTTTGAAGTATCAAATGGGTGAAGAGCCTTGTTTTTTGTTCCAATACGAAGAGGTTATATACTCTTTTATGTATGTGTTTTATTTCACTCTCTGCTCTCTGTTTTTGTCTTTTTAGTACATAATATAGTCTGTCTAGTGCATGGTACTATTTTGTAATTTTCTGAACTAGTTAATCATGATGATGTTTATATAAAAGATAGACTTTGGTGATGTAAAATAAATTATACCTTAATATAATTTTGAGAAAATTTTCTATTGAAAAAAAAAAGAGAACACACATTTATATATCAATCCTTTCATTGTAATTAATTCATGAACAATATTATAAAATGAAATATTCCACATAATTACATTTATATGGAAGGAAAGATTTTTTAAATGGACTTTTATAGCATTTAAGTTTTATGATCCTTTCCATGTATTTTGATGATTGGTGATGATGGATTGGTTGAATGGAGGAAGAATACGAATATTATAAGATGAAATATTCCACGTCGTTACATTTATATGGAAGGAAAGATTTTTTAAAAGGACCTTTATAGCATTTAAATTTTATGATCATTTCCATGTATTTTGATGATTGGTGATGATGGATTGGTTGAATGGATGGACAATAAGAATAATTATATTGAGAATATTAAAAAGGTTTACAATTCAATAATTATATTGAGAATATTAAAAAGGTTTACAATTCAATAATTATATTGAGAATATTAAAAAGGTTTACAATTCAATAATTATATTGAAAATATTAAAAAGGTTTACAATTTTAATTTTGATTATTAGTTGGTTTTAATATTAATAAAATTTATATTAATAGTTGAATTTAATGAGTTTTGAAAATTATGACGAGTAAAATGAAATGAATGAAGTTTCATT
>JZKD02S1728066.1:175915-199337 GCA_000966675.3 Picea glauca
AAAAAAAAAAAAAAAGACACCTCAAAAGTTTTTGGAAACTTTCAAAGATTATAACTTTTGAAATGCCCCAAAATATTTTGGGAACAATCCAAAAACAAACTTTGTAAAAGGGCCAAAATAAAACTTAAGAAGATGGATAAAAGATCAAAAGGAAACTAGGGAGAAGGCTTAACTTTCTTAAAAAATCAACTTTGGAAAATTCTCAAAAACGTTTTAGGAAGAAATGAAAGGTACTTTTCAAAAGATGATTGAAATAGAAATTCGCAAAACCTTTTCAGGAAAAGATGAAAGGTACCTTGAAATAAAAACGCTTAAAGAGAAGTAAGAGAAAACAAAAACAATTCTAAAAGAGTTGAATGTAGAAATTATTTTGACCACGATATAAACTTAGAAAAAATTTAATTCATGAACTAGGGTTTGTCTTAAAAGACTTAAGGAGTGCAACATGTAAGAAGAAAACTTTCAAATTTTTTACACCAAGATTTACAAGAATTATTAAAAGATGATCAAAACCAAAATCAAACATAATGCACAAGAACAAGTTTAATAAGTTTAAAGGAGGGGTCCCCAAATATTTAAAATAGGGGGAAGTTATTTAATGATAAACTCCCACTAAGATAGAGGGGAATAACATTCAACAAGAAGAAAAAAACCCAATTTAGTTGTAGGATTTTGTATGCCAATCATACCCGAGGCTCAAGGGAGTAGAGGGAAAGGTCACATCAAACATTGTTGGTGTACACACTAACAAACAACAATAGCGACATGAACCAAGATACCAAAGAAAAACCCAAGTAATGAAAGCATGCAATACAAAACAACCAATATAAAAAAACCTTCTTAGATAGTAGAAGTTTCCAGACAAAGCGAAGGAACAACTAAAAAAAGATTGCCTATGTCTATTAGTAAGCAAGCATCTAAACCCATATACCCAAACATTAACCAAATGAATGAACATAAAAATAACAAGCAAGGGAACAATGTGAGAGCATACTAGGATAAGAAGAGAGATCTTGTTGAGGTTGAGGACTAAGAACCAAATTCAATATCTTAGCATATAACCTCTTAATTGTTAAAACACACTCAATCTAAGCTCTAAAAACTAGGTGATATTGTAACACCCATGTTTCCCCCAACTTGTAATTAATCATTAATTATGTTTACCATGCTATGGCATGTGAACGATGCAAATGTATTATTTTTTAGATTGCTAATGACTGACTGTGAGGGTGAATCCTTGAAGTACCGGACATGATATCACTAGAGGAAAAGAGCGAGGGAATAGTAGAGAGGGTTCATTATGTCAAAATGACCCAAATTCTCTTTGTTAGAAATAAAAAAGCCTCATCTTGAACCCAAGGAGAAATCGGTTACTTAAAGAAGGATTGGTGTTTGAACAATAAAGTACCCCCTTAAGTGGAAGTATGGAGGGTTTGGCTGAGGAGACAAAAAACTGTCAGCCCAACATACCATAGAGGGAAGTTTTTCTTACAGACCCAGGCTGACCCGAGTTTTCTTCTGACAGAAGAAACAAGAGAAGTCCAGAACCTTCATGAGGAGGAGAAAGGCGTGAAACATATACATGTACAGGATAGAAGACAAGAGGGGGATGCACTAGGCAGGGAATGCATGACCAGGAGGAATGCATGTGTTGATGAAAATGTATGGATTACCTTACTCAATCATTTCTAGATCTTTCTTGGCTAGGAAAATATAGTTGGGAATGTCACCCGAGGTTTATAGCCTCAAAATATTCACTCAATCCTCAAGTATTAATTACAAGGACTGAGGTTGATATTATAATTTAAATATGTTGCAATATAAAATAAAATTTATAAAAGCTACTGGAATGTATATAGATTTTACGATAAATCAAACATGAAGATCAAAAGCGAAAAAGTAACCAAGTCACGAAAACACATGTATGAGACATAATAAAAATATGATTTTATTTCATTTTGAGATACCAAAAGTGTTATTCTCTTTAAAAAACCCCTGCAAGGGTATGGACCAAAGTCTGATTTAGAGATCTCCGATGAACACCATACAAAAAAAATATGACAGTAAAGTAAAAATGAAATTAATAATCTGGATCAACTTGCCACAAACTGCTTCCATTTTGACTCTGCAAGATATCCTTTATCAGCCATGAAAATAAATTCACAAGCAGACAAGAATACAAAGACTATCAAGGATGAATCAACACCTCTAAAACAAGCATCTGGAAAGTGTGGTTCAGTCTTGAACCTGGCTATCTACAATAAGACCTTGTTGTCAACAACAGAATTAGGCTTTCGAATAAACTCATAAATGAATGAAAACTGAAACTATCTCATGTAACTAAAGAGAAAACCTTAGTCCAGTTTTCTCCTTCTATTCTCCATTATCTCTTCTTCTCATTGATCTTTTATTCTTTCCCAATAAGTTGAATTAGTTCAACTACTTTATTTAGTTAAGTTGATTTAACTTAATTGATTATTTTAGGAGAAAAAAATAATAATAATATAGTTAATGGTCTTAATTATAAATAACTAAGTAGGTGGGGCCTATCGTGACTCCCATCATTTCTTCTTTTTAAATCATGAAATATAACACGCAAAAGATAATCATTTTGACCATATGCCACCCTTGTAACTCCCTTGAATATCTTTTAAACTAGATATTTAAATATCAACAATAATTTATATCATATCAAAAAAGAATATATATCCACATTATCCACAAAATATAAAAAATAGGGCTTGTTGTCCAAAATATGATGAAAACCATTAAACAATTTCTGATCCAGGTGGATATCGGTGGCCACCCACCTATTCCATGATCTCGAAAAACAATTTTTCATCTTGGTAGTTTTTTGCCAGTTTATCGGGTTCCAAACTTCCATGGCCGTTTTGAGGCCCTAAACGACGTTTTTTGGGGATTTGGGGCCCAAGTCATCACCAAATGCATTGATTTGGGCCAATTGAAAATCGTTCTTATCGGTTAGACATTTCCAATGGTGTATCGAGCGCCTCAAACAAAGATCGTATGCAAAAGTTACACCCTCGGGAAGTTGATGTATCAACTACCCCCATCGGGTCCCACAAACCTTTTGGATTTTCATCTTCTGTGGTTAGGGTTTTTGATTTTACTTATTTTAAAAAGGCCTTTAGAGCCTCATTTTAATGATGATCTTCTTGCAAATGAGAGTAGTCATCACATCTCTTCTTAGAGATAAGCTGCCACCATTCTAGTGAGTCTTTCACTCTTTATTTTTACAATTCTGTACATTTCACACATTAATAGAGATTGTGTATTAATGTATCTATGTATTAATATATATGATATATTTCTATTATATTGTTGTATATATGATACATCTCTTTACATTTCTTTATTATATCTCTGCTCTCATTTCGTGCTGAAAATAATCTGGATCAGTGGTATCAGAGAAGGATGTTCTTGATCGTTTTTCAATGCATGTCCCCAACGAGGTCCAAGTATAGAAAGTTGGGTCTTGAGCTTGTCTCTCTTGAATACAATCGCTCTCACACACCCAAGAAACCCTCCATGGCGGAAGAAAAGAAAAATGACGGAGCATAATATTCTATTAATCTGTTGCTTGAGCAAGCTCTCATGCGACAGAGGGACCAAATGATGAATAATTTCTCCCACATCCTTCAATGCTTTCCGATAACAAAAGTGCGTCTTCATCAAGCGACCACTTTGGAGGCACCTTGCCTTTCAAGGTACAGGTTAATTTTCATATTCTCATATTTGAAGGTCAGATAGATGTGGATTCCCTAGACAAATGGTTAAATCTGCTAGAAGGTTATTTCACTTTTCACCATTTTTTTGACAGGGAAAAGATCACCTTCGCACTCCTTAAGTCTCTCTCCCATGTCAAACATTGGTGGGAAACTTACTGGGAGAAAAGTTCCAAAGAGGAGTCCATAATATATGGGGATGATCCCACTTGGGATTTTTTTGTGGATGCGGTCAAGGAACAATATTTCCATGTTGACAACTATGAATACCAGTACATGAGATGGAACACACTGCAGCAAGAGAGGGGCCAAGCAATGTCGAAGTTCACTAATACCTTACATACCTTACTTACCTTGCATACCAAGCTAGGTATCAAAGACTTCGAGTGACATTTGGTTCTGAAATACCGCGAGGCTCTACACAGTTACATCCAAACTAAAATGGATTTTGTGGATATCTCATCACTCAGTGTTGCGTATCGATATGTTGTTAAAATCAAGCAAAAATTTAGGCACCAGAACAAACGGGAGTTCAGATCTTCAAATCCGAAACAACCAAAGTATGAGAAAGATGACCCTAACAAACATCTTCCTAAAAACCAGTCTAAGTCATAGGAAAAGAAGCGTCACAGGAAGATGAAGAAGGAAATTGGAAAATGGTATGATTTCCACAAAATCTCTTGGCACAACACCGATGAATGTCGCTCAAAACAATCATTGGTGGCTAAGATCAAAGACAAGGAGACAAACCCTGATTCAAAATCTGATTATGAAAATACTAGTAAAAGACAGATCATCGACATAGACCCCACTACTATTGTCGTGATCGTAACAATTCAACCAGAAGAACCAACAGATCTTGAAGAGGGGGAGAACCTTTTTCATTCACAAATGTGGGTGAAGGGGACCCCACTGCATTTTATTGTTGATAGCGGAAGCCAGAAGAACCTCATTTCAGCAGAGGTCGTCAAACAGTTGGGATTATCGACAACACCACACCCACAACCATAGAACATCGGGTGGCTTTGTTAGGGACAAGATCTTCATGTCAGCCAGTAGTGTCGATTTTCATACGACATCCAACCCTTCATGGATGAGGTATTATGTAATGTTTCCCCACTGGATGTCTGTGATGTTCTCTTGGGCCAGCCATATATGTGGAAGTGCCATGTTGTTTATGAGTCTTGACCTCGTAGTGTCATTGTTACTTTGGGGGGTCATCTCTACATAATACCAAAGGCAGTTCCAAATACTATCCCACCTAAAAAATTCCTCAAGATAGTATCTCATACTACAAAATTCATCTTCTTCACAATCTGTTTGAAAGGTGAACAAAAGGATACTGCAACCACTACAGTCTCAGACCAAGCACCTTCTATCCAACAAAAGCAAGTTGACAAGATTGCAGCAAAGAACACAAATTCCTTCTACACACAGTCATATCAGGTAGCCCAACTGGTTTAACAGATTCAACCCTGCCAATAACAGGTTCATGATAACCTTCCACAAACTGAGCAACACGACATCTCCAACAAGGAAAACAACTCACCAAGATTTAGATTCAGCAAACGCTTCCCTTTCTCCCTCGGGAACTCAACACAATGGAGACCATTTCTTCCTAAGGAGGGATGATTTATCCAGGTGGATATCAGTGGCCACCCACCTATTTCACAGGCTCGAAAAACAATTTTCCATCTTGGTAGTTTTTCAGCAGTTTTTTTGGGTTTCAAACTTTCGAGGCCATTTTGAGGCCCTGAACGATGTTTTTTGGGGATTTGGGGCCCAACTAATTACTAAAGACATTGACTTGGGCCAGTCAAAAATTTTTCTTCTCGGTTAGACCTTTCCAATGGTGTATCGAGTGCCCCAAACAGAGATCGTATGCAAAAGTTATGCCCTCGGGAAGTTGACGTATCAACTACCCCTATCGAGGCCCCCAAACCTTTTGGCTTTTCATCTTCCGGGGTTAGTGTTTTGGATTTTACTTATGTTAAAAAGGCCTTTGGAGCCTCATTGTAATGATCATCTTCTTGCGAATGAGAGTAGCTATCACATCTCTTCTCAGAGATAAGATGCCACCATTCTAACAATTCTTTCACTCTATATTTTTACAGTTCTGTACGTTTCACACATTAATAGATATTGTGTATTATTGTATATTTGTGTTTATATCTCTGATATATTTATGTTATATTGTTGGATATCTGATACATCTCTATACATTTCTTTATTATATCTTCACTTTCATTTTCTGTTGAAAACAATATGGATCATTATTCTCATCAACTGAATCACATAAAACATAATTTAAAAACCATATTTTCCACTTTGTGAGGCAATTTTCATTTTTTCACTATTGTTTACCTTAGACATTTTTGAAGTATCCCATGGTTTATTGGACCCTTGGGGTTGTATCTCGTTGATCATATGGGAGAATTCATCCTTTAAATGAGGTGGGAAGACATAGAGTTAGAGGAATCAATGGAGAGAGAAGAAGAGGAGGTAGTTTCTTTTCCTTTGTCTTGCACATGTTAGGGAATATCAGTTTTCAATCTCTTACTGGCATGTGAAGACTGAGTTGGTGAAACAACATGACCAATTTGAACATTGGGATTAACAGGTGGCGGTAAATACAATGACATAGTGGGCCAACCACAATGGTGAGAGACAGACTGGTGGAAAATCTCTTGCCAACTATCATTTGTTGGGACTTTGGACTGCAATGATACATGTGGAGGAATGTGAATGCCAGGAATATTCTGAGGAGGCTGGAAAGGGTGTATTTTTGGTTGAGGGTGCATAATCCCATGGCCAAACCAATTAAAGAACCCAGCTTGGAACAATTGGTTCAATTCTTGTGGGTCAATGTCAAAATGGATAGAAAATCTAGGCCTCCTATGGCCTCAATTCCAATTTCCCTTGCCTCTGTTATTTCAACCATTGCTTCCTCTACTGAAAAATCTCATGTTGTAGCAACAATTTTTTAGTAATGAATCTCTTAATAAACCATACATGACACTATGCTTACATGAATCAAAAGTTGGATCCAAAATTGACACAAGATACATGCAAATCCATCCATAACACATCATTCATTAATTTCCATGTGAACAGGGAATGATAAGGTTAATGGGAAATATGGATGGAGTATAATTAACAAAAAATGGTAGAATGATAAGGAATCAATATACAAATATTGTTCAACAACTAACCAAAAAATTAACTGTGTATATAAAAATATCAAGAATATCAGTCCTCAACCCTTTCTATGTTATCTTTCTCTCACTTCCACGCAGACTTCTCTTTTAAAATTTATATCACAGAACATGGATGAAATAAGTGAAATTGAGATCATGGAGGGAGTGTAATTAGCGAAAAATGGTAGAATGATAGGGGAACTTTACTGATACTGTTCAAGTGAAAAAAAATCAAAACATGCTACCTTTGATGCCATCAAAATATATCTCTATCCAAAATTTCAAAGTTTAAACAATATTTTGTTTCCAAAAAAATAATCCAAGCTAATGCCTTCTTTAACAAAATTGCTCGTTGGCCTTCGAATTGTTTTACAAAGTAAACTATTTGATATGCCCAGAATTATTTAACCACAATAACCATCATAACAATATTATCATTATATAGCAAAAATGATGAACAACATCATAATCGCTACAGGAATACACCAATAATCTTAGAGTGGATGAGCCATGATTCATAACATCAAACCCAACAATGGTTCTTTAAATCCCATAGGGTCACACACAGTGGTCCCAAAACAAAACTCATATCCATCATTAAATCAAATCACCGTTCAATGCAACTTATTTTAACTTCATTATGGGCAATATTACTCAATTCGAGCATCAAACATTTTAAACACAGGTGCTTTCTTAACAATAAAACATGACGATTTAACCAAGATAAATAACATTTGTTATCAGGAAAAAAATCTTCAATAAACTATAATTTCCAATGAATAGGTGAGTACATACTCTTTCCACAATTGCCAAGCAAGGGACCAATTAAACACGTTCCCAAGTAACTGAGCAAGAACAGTGCTCTCATCAACTCAAACTGGAGTAAGAAACACTTTCACTGTAATGTGTAGGGTTCAATATATGTCAATGACAGTAAGTGGTAGAGTCATCGGAAAATTTAAACAGAGGGTTTGGCAGTTGCATAGAACGAAAAGCTCATTCCACAAGTTCTTTTCATTATTATAATCGATCACGGATAATATAACAATAATTCACAACATTGCTATTGACTTCATGAGCTTCGTATAAACAAACTATAACTTCCAAAGAATAAGTGAATCCAATACTTCCTTCATCACAACATAACAAGTGACCAATTAAAACATGTGCCGAAACCAAAATAGCATGAATAGTTCTCCCACCAAAATCTGGGTAAACAATTTCCTCATATTTGCATAAGGTTAGCAACAATGACAATGAGGTCATAAGAAGGCAGGCTAACAACTGAGAGTTTGGCCAGGGAAAGGAAAAAAAGGTTTTAGTTCTTCATCATATTTTATTTAAACATTCATAGGGTAGTGACCAAGGCATGGCATATTAACCACAAAACTGTAACTCAAAAGGTCAATGGGGTGTATAAATAACCCACAGATGGGAAGCGGTGAGTAGTTACGAATAGGGAAAACTCAAAACATGAACCAAAGGTAGGGTAGGCCCGGGGTTCCAAACTTAATTATTTTCCATAAAAAATAAATGCGAGCAATCATACACAGTAAAAGACACCACACTATTCCATCAACACCATGGTTCAAATACAACCACCACAGGAAGCAAAACCTTACAAATAACCAATACACAGTCTAAAATATTTCATAAAATCTTGAGAAATACATAGACCATGAGCAACTAGAGACAACATTTTGATTTAAGGGAAGAGAAAATTTCATGGATGGAGAAGTAATAAAACCCCATACCTGTATAAGATCGTGTAAGGAGAAAAAACTAGGGTTGTATACTTCCTCCACGACCGGGCAAGGCAGAGAAAAAACAACTAACAGAGAAAAAATGCGAGAATGACTAGGGTGGAGGGCTCGAGGTGAGTTTGAGTGACGCACATTTACTGCACATCGTTTCTTCCTTCATATTTTCATTCCTGGCTTAGTACGAGCCAAGCCCACTAGCCATCTCACTATACCATTAACATTCAAAACCATTAATACAACCAAATATTCCAAACTTTCTATGTTACAATTTGCAAAGTGCACGATATTCCAAAGTGAACCACCCCTTGCCACTATCCATATTTCTCATATGATAACTTGCTAGGAACACAACCAAATTGTAATTCAAACCAATGTGCATAACAATAGTAGCAAGGGTCGAGGTGATCACCCAACTTTTCTATGGACAATATACAATATCAAAATTAAAAATAGAGTGTAATTATTTCATCCAAAAGGCAACATAATCATATTTCGTGAGAGATAATCAAGATCATATTGTTCCTTGTTTTAATCACCTTTCCCACCACATATTATCATAAGAATTTTAACCATGATTTGAAGAAAATGAGCTGTAGAAACTGTGTTGCAACTGATACATAGGAAAACAAAATATAAGTGTCGCTTCTCCATCATAGTGCCATAAGTTAAACAAAAGGTCCCACCTACTAGTATATTATTAATATAGTTACATAATAAAGCTTGGAAATCATTTGCAAGCATTGTATCCAACGTTTTTCTTTCAAGTGTAAAAAATCTGGCGACTCCACAGGGAAATTTGTTTCCAACATATTAAGAACTCAGAATGTCTGGTTTTGCAAACTGGTGAATCGTAGATCAAAGAATTATTTACCATAATGATTATGAAACAGGGGGAGTGAGGTGGTTTAAGGGAAAAAATGATCTGGGACTTTAGGAATAGCTCATGAAACGTGTTATGTATGAGGGGGTTTGGTCTTGTATGCATAACATTCGATCGGTCATAGTAAAAGTGTTTCTTATTTTAAGGAGAAATTTTTTTGGTATGCTCTTTTGAATCTTAGGGTGGAGGGAAGAAAGGGATAATAGAAAGTAGGGATGAAAATCCAATCATATATCTAACATCAATACTGGAAACAGGGAGAAATTTCAGTGATGTCTACAAGGGGGGCATCATGATAGCTGTGTAACTTGATTGTTATTGATCAACAATACTTACAAAATAGCATCATTGTGGGGAAACTTATCCAAATTTTATTTATGATAAACAAAAAGGAAAACAATAAAAGAAAAACAACATAAATGAAACCACAGAAAATGAAAAAGGCAGAAATGCAACAACAGAAAATGAAAAAAAAAACATAAATGAAACAACAGAAATGAATCAATCAACAAAGAAAAAACCAAAATAGTGAAACATAAAACTATAATACAACAGTGACTTCCATGCAACATTTATCTTTCAAGTTGGTTCCACATAATGTTTCAAGTGGGAACTGTTGGTACTATAGGAAAATAATCGCTCTTCCGAGTCTTTTAGAAGATAAGAATTTGTGCCCAAGACAAAAGCGATTTTGAAAGGACCGAGCCATAATTTTTGAAACTTTGAATGTCTTCCTTTGTCATCATGGGATGAATCTCAAAGAAAGATTTTCTCATTTACTTTAAATTTAACAGCTTTTGCGCTTTTGTTGAAATATTTCTTCACGGTTTGTTGTCTTCTCTTTATGTTTTCCAAGGCAAACATTCTTTGTTCCTCTAAAGTTAACAATGGATTTATCCTTTGAGGGACATTGGAAGAATTTAATTCTTCGATCTGTAGCATCAGCCATAGAGAAGAAAGTTCCATCTCAGTAGGCAAAATAGCTTCTTGACCATAGACAAGCTAAAAGGGAGTGAAACCTGTGCTTACATTGGTAGTAGTGCGATCTGCCCAAAGGGCGTAACTGAGGAGGGTGTTCCATTGATGAGGCTTATCTTCGATGAACCTCTTTATGATCCTAACTAGATTTTTGTTAGTAGACTCAACTTGCCCATTTCCTTGACGGTAATAAGCTGATGAGGTGAAATGCTTGACCCCCAACTTAGAGAAATGAAAGTGGGACCATTATCTATAATAATCTCTAAAGGAATGCCAAATCTGGAGAAAATATTAGTTTCCAGGAAAGAAATTACATGTTCATCCTATGAGTGTTTAAGTGGGACAACTTCAGTCCATTTAGTGAAATAATCTATGGTCGTCAAGATAAAAACCTGCCCTATTGAAGATGGAGGATTTATGGGACCAATAAAATCTAGACCCCATTTGGAAAAAGGAAAATCAGGGAGGATAGGTTGCAAAGACATAGTGAAAAGATGTTCTTTCCCAACGAATTTTTGGCACTTGTCACAATGTCTTGAGAAGTTATAAGAATCTCGAAAAATTGAAGGCCAATAATAACCTTTTCTGATTATTTTAAAAGGAGTAGTTTTAGTAGAAAAGTGGCCACCAACGTGAATAATAGAATCTGAAGATCCATGAGTTTCCTGTAACAATTTTTGTGCTCCCTCATTATTCACACATCGAAGTAATATACCATCAACAAACCTCCTAAACAAAAAGTTTCCTAAAATAATATATCTGGAAGATTCAAGATGGAGCCTTCTCCTTTGATGAGTATCTAAGTTATCTGGGAATTTCTGATTCTGCAAGTAATAGACCAAATTTTTATACCAGAGATGTTCAACTATAGAAAGGGTTTGAATCTCAATATAAAATAGTGTTGAAAGAGGATTATCCTGATCGTCAATTTCTTCACTTGCTTCAACATGTTGAGTCAAGTAGAGGGATAAATCTTGTCACTTAATTGTTTTCGAAGTCATGATGGTTAAATCATACTCCTGGATTTTGGCAAGCCAATGTGCAAGCTTCCCTGAAAGATACGTTTGTGAAAGAAAAAACTTGACAGCAAGCAAAGGGACTTTTACCTGTGTGCTTGCCTAGGATAAAGTGGAGAAATTTCTCCACAAATTTAACAAGAGAAAAAACATGTTTTTTGATATAAGAATACTTGAATTCATCATCTGATAATTTTTTACTCATGTAAGCTACTAGTTTTTCGTTATTTTGGTCATCACATTGTAGGAGAATAAAAAAAATTGCTTCCTTAGTGGAATTAGTGTATATGATAAAATCTTTCTCAAAGTTCGGTTTCACCAAAACCGATGTAGAACCGATTGCCTTCTTAATCCTTATGAAATCATTTTCGATGTCTTCAGTCCAATAAAATGAGTGATCCTATTTTAGAAGATTATGAATCGGTTTGACCATTAAAGCAAAGTCAGGAAAAAATCTGCAAACAAAGTTGATAATTCCCATAAAGGCTTGAACCTCCTTTTTGCAAGTGGGGGCAGGAAGGTTCAAAATAGCAGCAATCCTTTCAGGATCTATGCTTATTCCTGAATCAGAAACAATATGTCCAAGGAGGTTTCCCGTGGTAATGCCAAAAATAGTTTTATAAGGATTTAAAGAAATGTTGACTTTCTGCATTACATGAGAACTTTTCTAAGATGACCAAAATGATCTAATCGGTTCTTTGAATAAACATTCAAATCATCAAGATAAATATGGATAATCTTACCGATCATATCTTCAAAATCTATCTGCATAGCTCTTTGGAAGGTGGCACTTACATTAGATAATCCAAAAGGCACGTGTTCATAACAAAATGTGCCCCAACGTGTAGTGAAAGAGGTTTTGTATCTATCAACCCTTTTACCTTGATCTAATTATAACCAGAGAAACCATCAAGTAAGGAAACCATTTGTGACCCTGCAACTTGTTGCAAAATCATTTCCATGTTAGGGAGAGAAAAATGGTGTTTTACGCTTTCTCTATTCAATGCATGATAATCAACGCACAATCGTATCTGACCAATTGTCTTATAAACATGGACCAAATTTGAAACCCACTCATAATATTTAACAAGGAAAATTATACCAGCCTTCAAAAGATTTTCCAACTCCTTCCTAATATTAGCTTCAAGTGCGGGGTTAATGGGTCTTTGTTTTTTCCTAACTGGTTTTATCCCTTCCTTGATAGGAATGGCATGTTGTATGAGAGAAGGATCAAAACCACAGAGATCCCCATATGACCAAGAAAAAACATCCTGAAATTCATGAAGTAGCTCAGTGAATTTAATCTTTTCTTCATCAGTACATTGGGCACCTATCTTAACATTCTTGGGGGGATCAGGTGTTCCAATGTTCAAGGAAATGGTTTCACCCACTTTCCTTTTTTACTCTTCTACTTTATGCATTTCTTTGTTTCCTACATCACTCAACGAAAATGAACTTTTGAGAGGAGTCAAGCCTTTTGCAATTTTGTTGTTTTCCATGGATATAATCTCCTTGGGCTTAAATGGTTCATTTTGTATGAAAGAGAAGATGCCTTCATCACTAGGGAAGGCCTGCCATGAATCTACATTATCAGGAATGTGAGGACAATATAAATATTGAAAAGTACAATGAGGTCTTTGAGGCAGAATTTGCCGAGTGGGAGATGTTGCAAATACAACTAACCTGCCAGCCATTAAATTAAGTTCCCTTTTAACATGAGTGATGTTAAATGATAATATTTTCGAGATAAGTGTCCAAACATATTGGGTGTAGAGTTTCATCAACTTATTTCTAGGAGAGTATATTTTACGTACAAGGTTCACAACAAGTTCAGAGTCCCCAAAAACTGTAAGGTGTCCAAAACCTAACTTATAGGCATTTTCAATGCCTAGCAATAATGCTTCAAACTCAGTGACGTTGTTCATGCAAACAAATTCTAACCTATAAGAAAAGTTGTGAATTTTACCTACAGGTGAGTATAAGATAATGTCAGCTCCATTCTTTTTGTTGGAGCATGAACCATCGAAGTGCATGTGCCACATACCATCTTACACATAAAAAAATTCCAGGGTAGTTTCACCCTCATCCGCAAAGATGGAGTACACTCCTAAGTCTTCCTCGACATAGTTTACATTAGGCTATGGAATGATTTCTATGTACGGTGAGATTCTTCCTTCCCTTAGGACTATAATATTCTTTCCATTCCAAGGAAAGGATAAGTGTGTCCCATCAAGTGAAAGATATCCACCTGCAAGGCTTGCCAATATCTTCCTAAGATGATAGAATAGTTACTTATCGGCTTGTCGATTACCTATATGTTGAGGGTTATCCTTATTTCAGGATGTGTGCATAGAACTAAAGTCACGTCTTTGATTTCACCTATAGTTGACTACTGTAAAATTTTATAGGGTATGGACCAAAGTTTAATTTAGAGATCTCCGATGAACACCATACAGAAATACTCTCACTGTAAAGTAAAACTAAAATTAATAATTTGGATCAACTTGCCACAAGCTGCTGCCATTTTGACTCTACAAGATATCCTTTATCAACCATGAAAATTAACTCACAAACAAACAAGAATACACGGACTATCAAGGATGAATCAACACCTCTAAAACAAGCATCTGAAAAGTTTGGTTCAGTCTTGAACCTTGTTGTCTACAATAAGACCACATTGTCAACAAGAGAATTAGGATTTCAAATAAACTTGAAAATGAATGAAAATTGAAACTATCTCATGTAACTAAAGAAAAAACCTTAGTCTTGTTTTCTCCTTCTATTCTCCATTTTCTCTTCTTCTCATTGAGCTTTTATTCTTTCCCAATAAGTTGAAGTAGTTCAACTACTTTCTTTAGTTAAGTTGATTTAACTTAATAATTATTTTAGGAGAAATAAATAATAATAATATAGTTAAGGGTTTTAATTAATAATAACTAAGTAGGTGGGACCCCTTGTGACTCCCATCATTTTTTCTTTTTAAATCGTGAAATATAACACACAAAAGATAATCATTTTGACCACATGCCACCCTTCTAACTCCCTTGAATATCTTCTAAACTGGATATTTATCAACAATAATTTATATCATATCCAAAAAGAATATATATCCACATTATCCACAAAATATAAAAAATAGGGTTTGTTGTCCAAAATATGTTGAAAACCATTAAACATTGTCCTTATCAACTGAATCACATAAAACATAATTTAAAAACCATATTTTCCACTTTGTAAGGCAATTTTCCTTTTTTTACTATTGTTTCCCTTAGAATTTTCTAAAGTAGCCTGTGGTTGATTGGATCCTTGGGTATGTATCTCACTGATCACATGGGAGCAGTCATCCTTTAAATGAAGGCGAGAAGACACAAATTTAGAGGAATCATTGGAGGGAGAAGAAGGGGAAGCAATTGTTTTTCCTTTGTCTTGCACAAGTTGGGGAATATCAGTTTTCAATCTCTTACTGACGTGTGAAGAATGAAATAGTGAAACAACATGACCAATTTGAACATTGGGATTAATAGGTTGTGGTAAAGGAAATGACATAGTGGGACAACCATGATGGTGAGAGACATAATGGTGGACAATCTATTGCCAGTCGTTATTTGTGGGGACTTCGGGTTGCAAGGACACATGTGGAGGAACGATAATGCCGAGAATATTTTGAGGAGGATGTAAAGGGGGTATTTATGTTGGAGGGTGTATTATCCCATGGACAACCCAATTAAAAAGCCCATCTTGGAACAACTAGTTCAATTCTTGCAGGTCAGGGTCAAAATGGATAGAAAATATAGGGCTCCTATGGCCTCGATTCCAATTTCCTCTGCCTCTGTTATTTCGACCATTGTTGCCTCTACTGAAAAATCTCATCATGTAGAATTTTTTTTTCAATAATGAAGCTCTTAATAAACCACACATGACACTTTGCTTACATGAATCAAAAGTTGGCTCCAAAATTGACATGAGGTACATGCAAACCCATTCATAACACATCATTCATGAAGTTTCATGTGAAAATGGAATGATAGGGTTCATGGGAAATATGGAGGGAGTGTAATTAGTGAAAAATGGTAGAATGATAGGGAATCAATATACGAATATTGTTCAACAATTAACTATGTATATAAAAGTATCAAGATTATCAGTCCTCAATCCTTGCTATGGTATCTTTCTCTCGCTTCCACACAGACTTCTCTTTTAAAATTTATATCATAGAACAAGGATGAAATAGATGAAATCAAGATCATGGAGGGAGTGTAATTAGTGAAAAATGGTAGAATGATAGGGAAACTTTACAGATACTATTCAAGTGAAAAAAAAATCAAAACACGCTACCTCTGATGCAATCAAAATATATCTCTATCCAAAATTTTGAATTTTAAATAGTATTATGTTTCCAAAACAATAATCCAAACGGATGCCTTCTTTAACAAAATTGCTTGTTGGCCTCTGAATTGTTTTACACAGTAAATTATTTGATATGCCCAGAATTATTTAACCACGGAAACCATTATAACAATATTATCATTATATAACAGAAATGATGAACAACATCACAATTGCTACATGAATACAACAATAATATTAGAGTGGATGATCCATGATTCATAACATCAACCCCAACAATGTTCCTTTAAATCCTACAGGGTCACACACAGTGCTCCCCCAAAAAAACTCATATCCATCATTAAATCAAACCGCATTCAATGCAACTTCTTATAACTTCATTCTAGGTAGTATTGCTCGATTCGAGCATCAGGTATTTCGAGCACAAGTGCTTTCTTAAAAATAAAACATGACGATTTAACCAAGATAAATAATATTTATTATCGGGAACGCAAGCTTCAACAAACTATAATTTCCAATGAATAGGTGAGTGCAAACTCTTTCCATAGTTGTCAAGCAGGGGACCAATTAAACCCATGCCCAAGTAACCAATCATGAACAATGCACTAATCAACTCAAAATGGAGTAGTTGGTAGTTGCATAACATGAAAAGCTCATTCCATAGGTGCTTTTCATTATTATAATCGATCACAGATAATATAACAATATTTCACAACATTGCTATCGACTTCATGAGCTTCATGTAAAGAAACTGTAACTTCCAAATAATAAGTGAATCCAACACTTCCTTCATCAGAACATAACAAGTGACCAATTAAAACCTATTCCCAAACCAAAATAGGACGAATAGATCTCCTACCAAAATCTGGGTAAGAAATGTCTTCATATTTGCATAAGGTTCACCACACAACAGTGACAATGAGGTTATAAGAAGGCATGCTAACAACTAAGGGTTTGGCCAGGAAAAGGCATGAAATTTTTTAGTCCTTCATAATATTTCACTTAAACATTCACAGGGAACTGACTAATGCATGGCATATTAACCATGAAACCATAACTCAAAAGGCCAATGAGGTGTACAAATAACCCACATACAGGAAGTGGTGAGGATTTACGAATAGGGAAAACTCAAAACACGAACAAAGAAATGTGAACAATCATACACAGTAAAAGACACCACACTATTCATTCAACACCATGGGACAAATACAACCACCAGAGGAAGAAAAACCTTACAAATAACTAATACACAATCTAAAATATTTCACAACAGCTTGAGAAATACATAGACCACGAGCAACCAGAGCCAACATTTTGATTTAAGGGCAGAGCGAATTTCATGGATGGAGAAGTACGAAAACCCCATACTTATAGAAGATTGCGTAAGAAAACCAAGGTTTTATACTTCCTCCATGACCAGGAAAGGCAGAGCAACAAAAACTAACAAAGAAAAAATGCAAGAATGACTAGGGTAGCGGGTTCGAGGTGAGTTTGAGTGATGTTCATTTACTGCACGTCATTTCTTCCTTCATATTTTCATTCATGGATTAGTACGAGCCAAACCCACTAACCATCTCACCATACCATTAACATTCAAAACCATTAATACAACCAAATACTCTAAACTTTCCATGTTACACTTTGCAAATTGTGTGATATTCCAAAGTGCTCCACCCCTTGCCACTATCCATATTTCTCATATGAAAACTTGCTAGGAACACAACCAAATTGTAACTCAAACCAATGTGCATAACAATAGTAGAAAGGGTCGAGGTGATCACCCAACTTTTCTATGGATAATATACAATATCAAAATTAAAACTAGAGTGTAATTCTTTCATCCAAAAGGCAGCATAATCATATTTCGTGAGAGATAATCAACATCATATTTTTCCTTATTTTAATCACCTTTCCCACAACATATTATCATAAGAATTTTAACCATGATTTGAAGAGAATAAGATGTAGAAACAATGTTGCGACCAATACATAGGCAAAAAAAATATAAGTGTTGCTTCTCCATCATAGTGCCATAAGTTCAACAAGGGGTCCCACCTACTAGTATACTATTAATATAGTTAAATAATAAATCTTGGAAATCATTTTCACGCATAGTATCCAACATTGAGCTTTCAAGCATCAACAACATGAATTTCTCCAAACTTGAAGGAAGAACTATAGGATAAAATAGTATTGGTTACGAGATAAAGGGAGGAAATGGATCCATGAGAACTTGCAGAAGACCTGACCTGAATGAAAGATCACGAGCTTGATGTTGAGGGAGCATCTGATAAACCTCATCAAGGGCATGACAAAGAAAGGATCTTCGAGTAATGGAAGAAATTTCCCTAGTGATATCATGTCATGGCACAAGGGTGGCTAAAGCACTAAGATTGAATTCCTTTGAGCCTATGGTTGGGTGGAAGGGAGGAAACCCACAGTCAGTTAGTTGGTTACATTTTGTAATAGATAAGTACTCTCATACCTTAGAGAGCTGACTATGACAATAAAATAAGGTTGAATGTCTCGTGAATGTTTCAAGGATGCACATGTTTGTTTGATGACTTGACTGGTTTTCTCTTCATTTGGCCTGGTCGTGTATTTAAGTAATTATGGACCTATATGGTCGAATATGATTTGTATACATGAACTGTGATTTTACTAACCATAGGCCCAATTTTCATATGTGCATATTTACACTTCCATTCATTTGGATCTCCTAAGAAAGGGGTCTATTACGCTTAGGAGAGGTAGTGCAAAGGTGCATAGAGCCTTGGAAAAATGTGCAGGGATTAAGAATTCTCTAAGTTCTAAAATTCTGGGATAAGTACAAGGAGTATTCACGCACCTCATTTGAAATATATTCAAGCTCAGGAGGCATAAATCTTGTAGAATGCAACCAAGGGTCGTACCCTTCATACCTTTCAGCTGTGTAACCAAGGGCTCATGCCCACAACCTTAAAATATTCCCAGCCAAGAGTTAAGCGTGTATCCCATGATGATTTTCAGAGGACCTATATGACCAAGGTTTGGGAACCTAATGCTAATCTGAATGGTGCTAAGTTATTATTAGCTTCAAAGCTTCGGGAGTTCGGAACTCCGGAATGTCACAACTTCACAACCCCAAAACCCTCGAATGTCGGAGTTGCAAAATGTTGTGAGTCATTGATCTGGGGAGTCCATCGAGGACCCTTCTTGACCATCCGATCAACCAATGGAGGGTTTCGCGTATGGTACTTTAGTGAATTCCCACTTCGGGAGAATGGAGTTGTTATAGCGTTAAAACCACCAAACACCAGAGTCATGAATTAACGAGAGCCATCGATATGGAGGAGCTTCGGAACCACTCGTGATCATTGGATCTATTCTAGGGTCAATTTGGCTTTGACCTACTCCGAGAGTAAGGAGAGGATTAAACCATGAAACCCTTGAACTCTGAATTTGCGAAGCGACGAAGGCCATAGATCCCGAGATCTACGTGGACGCATATTGACCGTGAGATCAAAGGGTTTGGAAGAATTTCCATCTGAGGTGATGTGGCCTATTGAAATCACCTAGGGTGACGTGGACCCACGTTTAACATGCCACATGTTTCTTGGATTTGCATGTATTGCAGACCCTATGTGCCCATTAACACGTGAAACGTGTCACCCTCTGAAGGGGCCACATGTCATCACTACATCGTCCACATATCACACCTGACACTCACCACATATCACACCTGACACTCACTCTGAGGGTGGTGAGTCACTAGATGACCCACTACTCTCCATCACACGTGCCTAGGTCCTACAATAAAGGCACAACTTCTTGGGTACAATCCCATGACATCCCTCAAAGAACCATGTTGAGACCATTAATAAAAAATGAAAGTATAAAACATGGCTAGCCAAAGTTCATAAGAAACATTACTCCTTAAAACATGCAAAGTAAGCTGCAACTTAAGATACAAGCCATGTAAGAAATTCACCTCAGTATCCCCTTAAAGAATCACACCAACGCTTGACTTGATGTGAGTTACGAGGCTTAAGTGTGAGAGGGAATTCATTCAACGCTATTAGGTGTGGCACCTAGACAGGAAATAAAATAACTTAGGTAGAGGGATAGGTCCCAAGAGTGATAAGGAAAGTAAAAACCCTTCAATAATAAGTGTGAAAGGGGTATGGTTTTATGGTTTACTTCATGGATAATGGTTTCATTGAATCCATTTCTATAAGCACCTTTTTGGAGGATGTTCTTTCTCTTTAGTTACCCCATATTTACGTGCCATTTTTTCCAATCCCCCTTATTTTCCTTTTTGTAATTCCTTCTTTATCATATATTTGCAAGTCCCCTTTGTAAGGTTTCAATCCATTATCATTGCATTTTTTTGGATCGGGGTGAGCATTGAAAGAGTAGATCTCAAGTTTGGACTGAATTTTATTGGTCCTCTTTGCTATCATTCCTTTCTTTCTTTAGCATCATTTTCTTATTCTTTTCATAGTAGTTGCAAAAAAAACTCTGGGCCTTCAACCCCTCTTCTCATGAGATACTAGACCATGACCCATTGCTAAAGTTTAGTACACTATGAGAGGATCCATATTGGAAAGTGTTAAGTATGGAAGGGAATAAAACATTACCCTTGAGAGGGACCCCCAATAGTACCCCTTTTCCCTTGGCAGTGACAACATGAGACTAAGGTACAAAAGCTGACCACCAAGGTGAAACAAGGCCTCTGACACAATTTCCCAAACCAATGATCCATTATCCAGCTTCAACCAAAGATCCTCATTTTCATTCCTGACAAATTAATCACAACACTTTTCATAAAATAAGGAATAACATACCTCATGGTGACAATAACTTACCATATCCCATACTGATCCTTAGTTGACCTATAGCTATAAAGGTGAATGAGGGTGGTTGTTGGGATGCCATATATGGACATGATGATCATCATCATGGTCAGGATCATGTTATCCATTGTGGGCCACGAGACACGATCTCCTCTAGTTACCCCTAGGCATGGGGGGGTAATAGGCCTTATTTTCTCTAATATTTTGAAAGATCCACAATATCTTTCTACCAACTTTGGGAAGCAATCCAATCTTATTGAACTTATTTTCACTTTTCATTTTATAAAAACATGTTCTCCCACTTTAAAATCCATGAAAACTCTATCCTTTCATGCATAATGTTTTTGCCGGCCTTGGGAAGGCTTTAAATTATGCTTAGTCTTTTCCATCTTCTCTTCCATTTCCAGCAACAAAGATGACCCAATGATAGCTATATCTAGTGGGTTATCCCAACTCATTCGTGTGTTACACTTATTTTCATACAATGTTTCAAATGGGCTCATTTTTAATGAGTCATGATACCCATTATTGTAAGAAAACTCTACAAAGTGGTTGTAGTCTTCCCACTTTGATGGTTGGTCCATCACATACATTCTGAGCATGATCAAAATCTAGACCAGGGGTCAAATTTTAGTTCAAAAATCAGCGTTCTTAGAATTGCCTCAAAACGAACGAGAGAGTATCCCTCGTCATCACGAACCCAACACAACTTGTTTTGTCTCAAACGGACGTCGGGAGCAAGAGATATCGTGATCTGTCCGAATCGTCAAACAGGTAAAAAAAGGGGCGTTGACTGTGCAGTCTGTACGGATGCTGACGTGGCTTGACTGTACATGCTGACATGGCATTCATTTATTGAATGACAGTTGGGCAAATGTTGTTGTGACATGTGGCAATTATTGGGCAAATGGTAAGGTGCCACGTGGCCCAGTCATGGGCTGCCATGTGGCACCCCTTTATTGGCTTATGGTTGATTGGTTCAAAATTATGGAGTCTGTGGGATTCAAACCCCGGACCTCCCACACCAGTCAAAGCTTTGGTAAAGTCCGTCATGCCAATGCACCACGCCATGGTTCTTAACAACCATACATTTTCATATATATTTAAATTTGAATATAGTTGTAAACGGCGGGGGGTCGGGCTGGGGCTTAGCCCTGACCCACAGTTCCATTACTTTAATACATATGACCACATATCACACGGAGCGTGTGCGCAGAGTTGTGTTTTGAATGGAGCCCGTGGCGCATGGTTATATATATATGACCATACCCCTTTGTAAAATAGCACGGGGTTTTTAAAACATATAGCCCGTGGGTATATACATAACCACATGTGACTACAACTGAGGGCAGAGGGGCTTGAAACGGTTACGTTTTGTTTACTAGCCCAAGGTCATATGGATGGCCCTCATGTGCCTGAGTGTTAGGCGGTTAGGGGCTGGCGCGCTCATAACCGTCCTACAGTTTGCACCATTGGCGCGGTTGCACCCGGTGCCAGGTTTTTGCACTTAAATAAGCGTGTGTGTCAGGTTCATGAACAAGGGTGTGTTTTGGCGAACCAGAGCCAGTAAGGTTGAAGGAAGAGGATGGCAGAAGGCCTATCTTTCTCATTTTTTGGCCGATTGAGGTGTCGTAAAAGCCCAGCTAGGGGTTTTTGGATGTCCTAAATCCATTGGCACTGTTATCAAGGCCATTTGAAGACTTCTTTTGTAGGATTTTAGCCATTGAAGCTTCAGCAAGCTCCAGGGAGCTTGAAACCCTCATTGATTGAGGACATGTTTTGGTGAGCCTATGTTTTTTTTTCTGTGATTGAATAATCATTTTTGGATAATTGTTATTCTCTGAACACATTGGGACAGGTTTCAGAGGCTTTTGAGGACTTTTACAGGTGTTTTTGCCAAAGAGAAGCTCAGGGAAGCTTATGGCCACATGTAGAAGAGGTCATGCCCGGACGAGCCATGATCCGTTTTCAGAGTTCTATTAGTCATTTTTGGGGGTTTTATGTGTTTTGATCTCAATGGTACAGTTTGTTTTTCCATTGGATTTGATAAGCAACTTGTAAAAGAACTTTTGACAAATTAATCCCAGAGAGCCAAGTCCATTGATGGAGGCTCAAGGAGATGTAGCCCGGAGGGGGGTGAACTCCTTTATCATATTGTTATTGTTGTGAGTTTGATGGTTTATTTGCTACAAGTTATGTTGTTTTGTATTTATTGAAAGTGCATATTTAACCATTTAAAAGACTTATCCTCACACATAAACATTTACAAGGAGATACATAAATTTGGCACATAATTTTATCTTGCATATTTTAACACATGAAGCAAGGTCCTGTAAAGTTTATTTAATGAAGTAGAGGGTGCTTGCATAGCATAACAAGTCAGCCTTCTATTTTTAGATTAGAGCATGTACTCAATTATTTTATTGGTCCTCTCTATTTTCCCATATGACTCTATGTGATACATTTTTCTTATATTTAAATTTGTTCCAAATCCTTTGAACAAACCTTATCAAAAATTAGAGTTAAACTTTGGATCTTTGTCTAAAACAATTTCCTTGGGCACCCCATGTAGCCTAAAAACTTCCTTCATGGAGATCTTTGTCATGTTTGTTTCCTTTTGTGTTGTCTTCATAGGAATAAAATGTGCAATTTTTATTAAT
>JZKD02S1728066.1:222333-235678 GCA_000966675.3 Picea glauca
ATATATAATGCTAAGTTCATTTCGAGGTTTTGCCATTCAGGATTTCACAATATGTGAGGACAAGAGGTCTCGCACTTGAGTTTCCAGGAGTTGAAACTCTGAAACGTCGATATATATATATAATGCTAAGTTCATTTCGGGGTCTTGCAAGTCAAGATTTCGCGACATGTGAGGACAAGAGGTCTGCCCTTGGGTATCCCGGGTGCCGAAATGCTGAAACACCAAACTCTAGCCATGCTATACCATTTCAGGGTTTCTCATATCGGGATTTCGCAACTGGCGAATACAAGGAACTAACCCTTGGGATTCCCGGGTGTCGAAATGCCGAAACATCAAAATCTATTCACGCTCTATCATTTCGGGGTTTCTCACATCGGGATTTCACATCTGGCGAATACAAGGAAACTGACCCTTAGGATTCTCGGGTGTTGAAACACAGAAATGCCGAGAGGTATCCCCGCTAAGCTACTTTCGGTGACAGGGATGAAACAAATTCATGGGCTTACTGAAACGATAGTCCTTTCAAGGAAATCACTCCTCTCTGTATGGTGAGGGAACCTTCCTGGAAGGAGGTGCCTTTGGGGAAATCCCACCAGGGCATCGCGTGAGTTAAGTAAATGGGACAAATCTCCCGAGAACAAACTTGAAGTCTGAACTTGTTCAATATATATATATATATATATATATATATATATATATATATATATATATATATATATAGATATATATATATGAACCGACTATGGCCATACAAATATAAGCATGCATCCACCATTTCCGATCAAAACACCAGGCAAACATTTCTATGCAGAAACCATTTATGAGTGTACAACCATGAGCATGCATTCTAGGAATATTCAATTTAAGATACATGACATAAATACTTATCAGAAAACACCAGGTGTAATGCAACTACTGAGAGGGGTGCTTGTTTGCACCCAACCGTAGGCTCAACGACTCCCAACGAATTTACCACTAGCCACCCCCGAGCTAGACCACGAGGCTTTGAGACTCAGTCTCCTAATTCCTGCTCATCGGAAGTCAAGGACGAAGGTTACTCTCCTTCTCCTCTACTCAAGACTCACTATATTTTTCAGAGTTCCTCTGGTTCTCCTTCTGCAATTCCCGTTGTGCGCTCTCTCTCCCCACACTTCCTTTCTTTCTTTGTCCTGCAAGGTTGCGTGTGGTACGAATTTCCCTGCAGTGGTCAGGTATGAGGGCTTCTACGGATGGGCGGTTCACCCCATTCCCCTCATTAACTCACGAGGAGCCTTTCCACCTACCATCCTGGCAAGTAATTCATTCCAGGGCCAGAGAGCAGCTTTGGTCTTTGAGACAGTAAAGACCAATACGGTATTGGTTCGGTGGAATTTAACTCCACCATTACAGGTGCCTTCTACCACCTTTCATCAGCCATCGTGGTCTCTTTTTCATCACATCCCCCTCCCAACAGTCATGCAACATATATTCACACATTATTTACATTCATCGACCCTTTATATAGGGTCCATCAAATCACACATTCACATCTTGGAGTTTGCCATAGTTCTTGGCCAATATAGTTATTTTTACAGACTGGGGGAAACAGGGTGTTACAGATCGTTAGTTCATTCCTTAATATGATCTGTCAATATATTATCTCTCATTACTGCTTCTTCCCTCTATTCTACTATGCTGGCTTTTAAACACTACTTTTGATATTCTAGAATTTCTTCAATTCTTTTGGCCTTTTCTAGTTGAGCTCTTAAATTATTGATGACCTGTTGAGCTTCTTTGGAACCTTGAACAATTTCCTTTTGCTTCATCAATTCTACCTCAAGTGGCTTGTTTTATTCTCTTTCTTTCTTTAGATATTCAATTGCACTAATCAATTGTTCTCTGTAATCAATTTTTGCTTCTTCATGCTCTTCCTCTTATGAATGTGTTTGACATGATGAGCATCTTTCTTCTTGTTTTGTACCTGCATCTTCTTTGGAATTTTTTGAATCTGTGATTGGTGAAGAATATATATCATGTAACTTATCCCAAAGTTCTTTTGTCAATGAAAATTTACCAACCTTTTCCCTTACGGGATTAGGTAATCCTTCCCAAATGAAATCCATTGCTATTTTTTTATTCTTCTCCAATTCCTTCTTGGCTTTAGTCTTTTCCCTTTTTGAAATATCATATTCTGTAACAATTGATTGAAAAATGTCATACCCCTGTGTCTTTTAAAATACTTTTGTGCCTCCTCTCCATATCTCATACTTTAAACCATTCTGACCATTAAATAGTGGTACTCCATTCTCACAGTAATCCATGATCTTCTTCCAGTGGTTAAACCATTTCCTAAAGGAACCTACTTTGATACCAATTTTTGGATTATTGAGAGGGGGGGTGGATCGGTAATGAAAAATTATACCAATTATTAATCATTTAATCCACAGAGTATATTATTTTACTTATTAAACCATATTCATATATTAATCATCAATATCTTACTGTATCATAAGCATTAACATTCATCAGTGCATAATAAAAAATAACAAACACATCCACACAATGCACAGTACACCAATATTTACATGGAAATCAAATGCGAGAGAAAACCACAAAATTATTTTCTTATATATCAAGAATTACATTCAAGGAAGCACCGACATCCAATTCTCTAGCTACAACTAGAAGGAGGCTCCGACCCCCTAGTTTCTCAGGCTACAACCTGAGGGAAGCTCCAACTCCCAAATTATCTGGCTACAACCAAAAGGATGCTACAACCCACTATGTTCTCTGGATACAACCGGAAGGTGGCTACAACCACCTATCCTTTCCCTGTCCAACCCCCCTGAAATATAAATTCCAAATGTAGACAATATGTCACTGCCACTGACTCAACCACTCCCACTATCAACCTGCCACTGTCAACCTGTACCAATCAACCAGCACCAAAAAACCTATACCAATAAATTGAACCATGCATCAACCTATACCTCAACCTGCACCATCAACAAGTGCATCAACCATGCACCAAATATGTATCAATAATGCATCAAATACACATAAACTATGACTCATCAAGATGTACCAATATCATCAACTATACACCTCATGTATGTGCCAACTCATCAACTTCTCAACCATGTACCCAACATGTACCTCAACCATATACCAAAGACATACACCAATATAACCATCAAAAGTTATCTAACAATTCATCACTCTATCCATAAACCCAATACCATAAACCATTACATCAAACCATGTGCCACAAATTCACTGTTATACAACCTCTATATGTAACATACCTCAACCAAAAGCCCTCATCAATTTCATTATCCAAATATTATTTGTAACTCTGTAACATACCTAGTGTATATGTTCACATACCTGTAAACCTTCCTTAACTTTAACAACAAGAGACTAACATTTTTCATCAAACTTTACTTTAGTCTCACATGACTAATTTTGGATTAGTCAACAACCCTAACTTGCAATAATAATAACTATGTACCTGTAATGAATAAAGATCTAAAAATAGTACACAATGTTCTTCAGTGTATTGTCTACAATTCCTCTAGGTTTGACTACTTGGAACCTCCCAGAAAATGAGTTATAGAAAAAATGGCATACCTTGCTGAATTTTGGCTTATTCTAGAGAGCTAACTTGTAGAGCATTCCATGCACAAAATATTTGTTGTGTGGATATGAAAATGGTACAAAAAATACTATAGACAATACTCTAACCAATCCATTTTGTCTTATAGAATTTGGATATGTTATGAATAAGTTATGACATTTTTACTTGAAACACCTGTTTTAGACTAGTTTCAAGACTAGACACAAACCCTATTTTCCACGGAGTGTAAATACCAAAATACAATGAACCACCAACTGAAATTTTTATCACAGTTACTTGGATATATTTTCTCAATGGAGTCCATATTTCGTTGTCTCAATCATCGTAGAAAAACAATTATTGTGAAAATGGTTATATGACTAGTAAATAACATACCTTAGAAAGCATCATCAAAAGAGTTTATCTTCTCCTGAATTTCGGCCTTCTTTACTTCACCTTCCCTCTGAAATTCACCTTATATATCCTTCGTTTACCTCAGTCACTTGTATATATTCAATATACTCAATGGATACCAATGGGAGACCCTTGCTCTCTTATTTATACTCTCAAAGTAGCTTCCTCTAGAAGTATCCACTTAACCACTTTGTCCACTTAGCCACTTTGTCCACTGAACGAACTTGCCCACTTAGCCACTTTGTCCAATTAACCACTTTATTCACTTAACCAACTTTGTCCACTTAGTCACTTTTTCCACTTAACCACTTTGTCCACTTAACTACTTTATCCACAAATAGTAAACTCTCCAATTATAGTTGCAACTAACTTATTTTTAATTCTTTTCTTGTTGCAACCACTTAACTCATGACTAACCACTTTGATTGGTCAACTTCTTCTAGGAGCTTCTAGAATAATTTGACTTATTTGACCTTCTAGAGGCTTCTAGATAACTCATGAGGGTTCTCCAACTTCATATGACCATAATTCTCTAACCGTGAGGAGTTATGTGACGTTTCACATATAAAAAAAAATGACATGACATATGCTATCCATATAGAATAGTATTACCTATAAATTCACTGATCTTCATGCCATTATACCTCAGAAGGACTTTGTTCCCTTACCCATGCCTTTGTGCTACCGAAATTCACTATCGAACTTCTTCCAAGGGTTGATATCAATCTCTAAGGGTTGATATCAATCTACAATATCACTCTCCAAGGATTGACATCAATGACAACCAAAAATCATCACTCTCCAGGGGTTGACATCAATGACAACCAAAAATCATCACTCTCCAGGGGTTGACATTAATGACAACCAACAATCCAAACCAACTATCCATCAATATAATTCAACTTCCTGATACAAAATTTTCATCTGAGTCTACAATATTTAATATTGGTGCACTTGTCAAAATGTCTTTCAATTGCTGAAAAACTCTGCACACTTGGAAGTTCATTCAAATTCCACTCACTTATTTTACAAAGAAGTGATTGGGCTTGCAATGTTTGAAAACCCTTTTATGAATATTTGGTAATAACCAACAAGATCCATAAATGATCTAACATCTATCACATTTCTTGGCACTAGCCATCCACTAATGGCCTCTATTTTCTTGGGATAAAGTGTTATCCCATCTACTGCAATAATATGCCCCAAGTAGTGAATATTATTTTGATAAAAGATGCACTTACTTATTTTGGGATACAATTTATGCTCTCTTAAAACTTCCATCACCATTCTTAAATGTTTCTCATGCTCTTCTTATTTCCTTAAGTAGATGAGAATATCATCTAAGAAACCAATCAGAAACTTGTCTAGGTACTGCCTCAACACTCCATTCATCAAGCACATGAAAATTGTTGGGGCATTTGATATCCCAAATGGTACTACTATAAATTCATAATGCCTATATATTTTCTTGATTTTTTTTCTTTTTGATGTCCTCTTCCTTTAACGTCGCTTGATGATAACATGATCTCAAGTCAATCTTGTAAAATATCCTTGCACCCTTCAGTTGATCAAATAAATCATCAATCCTTGGAAAAATTTTTTTTTTTCTTTATGGTGACCTTATCCAGCTATCTGAAATCAATAGATAACCTTAAGGTTCCATCCTTATTCTTTAAACAAATAACTGGGCCTCCCCAAGGTGACACACCTGGGTTATATACCCCTTCTTCAAAATTTCTTCAAGTTGCATCTGCAACTCTTTCAATTCCAGTGTGCCCATTTTGTAAGGTATCTTGGAAACTAGGGTAGATCCTGACACCAAATCAATAGAGAAATAAACGACTCTCTTTGATGGAAATCCTAGTATTTCCCCCAAAACATATTCAAAATATCTCAAGATTAGATGGTCTTCAATACTTTCCACTTTATCCCTGGCTTCCTCTTCCATGTGGGCTGCAAAAATTTGGAATCCCTTCCTGAAACTCTTTTTCAGCTACATGGTTGAAACTTATCTAATAATTGTAGCTCTCAAAATGCCTTGAATATTTCCCTGTTTCCATCCCTCATCAAGACAAGTTAATTTTTTGTTGTAATAGTCTAGGAAAACATGGTGTTTTTCCAACCAATCCATTCCAATTAGGCAGTCATATGAACCCGATGGTATGATGTTCACATCCATCTTTGTGTGGAGTCCATTCATGTCTATTGGAAAATATTTAAGAAACTCATTGATACTCCTTTTAGCTCCTGCGAATAACTAAACCAACTAGGATATATCATACTTACTCCTTTTCAAGTGAAATATTTCAACAATGTTAGAGTTTATATAACTATGGCTAGCTCCAGAATCAATTAAAATTGTTATGGGCTAGTTATCAATCTCACCTTCCACTTCAATCATGGGGGATTGATACTCTGCTTAATTATTTTCCAAGGTTGTATAAATACTTGGCATGCTTCCTCCCATATATTCAATTGTTTTAGCCTCCTGAATGTTGTGTAAAGTCCTCATTCTTTCACCTTTGTGAGTGCAATCCATATATAAGTGATTTCCCTCACATCCCCAACATTGTACATGGTGTTTCCTTAGCCTTTTACCAACTGAATTTGTTGTCTTGTGCTCATTTTGGGTTGAATTTCCTTGTTGATTTGCTTGGGAGTTGTTCTTGAAAAAGGGTGGCTTAAACTTTTTTCCTTTGATCCCCCTTTCCTTTCATCTTGTCATTCCGAGTTTTTTGGAAGATTGGCCTCCCTCTGCTCTACTCATAAATATGTTTTTCTCTCCTTATGGCATCCTCCAAAGCATTTGGGTTATCATAGTGTATCTTGTCATTATAGAAGGAGGTTAACCAACTCAAAAATATATTTATTTTGACTTTCTCATCCTTAATGAATTCCACACACTTCAACAATTCAAAGAATCTATTTTCATATTCATCCATTTTCATCGTTCCAAGCTCGATTACAAATAAATCTTTCATATTTTTTTCATAGTAATGCTATGGAAAATATTTCTCTTGGAAATATCCTTTGAACTACCTTCATGAGACCTTCCTCTCATCAAGGTGTTTTTCTTTCTTAAGTTGATCCCACCACATGGTTTCCTTTCCTTGCAAATGGTAGGTTGCAATTCTTGTTTCTTCCCTTGAGGGATAATCGTGCAGCTGGAAATATTTATTCATTTCCGACAACCATACCTAAACCTTTTATCCCTTCTTTTGATCACCATTGAAAGTAGGAGGAATCATTTTCCTAAGTTCACCTTGAAAGATGTCTCCATCATGCCTTCTCCTCTATCTCCTAATAGGAGACACACTTGGACTACTTCTTGGCCCTGAATTTGCATGATCTCTCCTAGTGGATTTCTTTGGGGAATGATGGCACCTTCTTGTGCTCCTTGACTTCCTATCATTCCCATGATAACCCCTTTTGTTATGGGATTTGGATTTTGTCACTTTTTTAGCACTAGTTTCTTTCTTTGTTCCAGAGTCTTTATTGGCTTTCTTCAATAGCATGCTCAAGATATATAGTATCTCTTCATGATATTTCATAATATTTTGATTATCATACCTATATATATGCACTTCTCTCTGCAGGATCCCTATATTTATAGTCTCATTCCTGCATCTTCTTCCATTAGAATATGTCTCATCATTTCCCATGCTGACATGTATCCCTATGAATTCCTCTTCGTGACTATAGGACCCTTTGGCATCCTCCATGGTTGTGGTTCTGATATAGGAACCAAAATTCCTTCTTGCACCTCTAAATTCCATAAGAAAAATATGCATGCAAACAATTTTATGTTAGACAAAAATATATACACATGGTTCTAGAAAATAATGCATACATTTCTCTGATTTCTGATGGCACTAGTCATCTTCTTTTGCATTGAATGTAACTTACACTACCCAAATCAATTTTTTGGGTTGATAGATATATTATCCTCTCCAATATATTTTGAATGGATACTTTCTTTCTCAATTCTGAGCTCTGAGCATAAATTCATAGTCATCTAAATATTTCTAATTTACCCCTTTTGTATACTTTTTCATTCTTGTGCAAATAATCTCAAGCATCAATTTATGTCACTTGTAGAAGTAAATCTATCAAAAACCAGATAAAATTTTGTATGAGACATAGATAAAAATGATGACAGGGAACTCATAACAACTCTTACATTGAAAATTTGATGCTTTTGTAAAAAACTATAGCAATATTGAAAGGACAACTTTGTCCCTTTTCACCCCTTTTTCTAGACTTCAAATTTTTAGCCAAGCTCGTTATCTCCCAAACTATTTATTTCTGGAAAAAAATCACTCAGAAAAACTTGTCTATCTTGATGATTATACAAAATTTTAATTAAATCAATTTTTTTAGTTTTTCCATCTGGGGACCCTTTTCCTCCTCTAAAAATCTCAAAAATCTTAAAAAGTGGCTTGGAATAGTGGATTTTTTTCCTATTTTGGCACATCCGCTCCAAACTCTTTAGAATATGGCCAATCCCTTCACAAATTATTTTCATTCCTTCTTTTCTAACACTATGTACACTTGTCAACAATAACTGTGCTCCTTCCACTGAGCTTGACATCGATCTTCAAAAACAGGTAATTTGCATTTTTCTAGAAAACAAGAGCATATTTGGCCAGTGGTTCTCTCATAAACTTATGTATCACTCCTTACTGAAGAAAAAACCCATAAGTTTCATATCAATATAACTTAATCTGCCCTGGATATGGCCAAAATATGATTTTGGCTCTAGACTTTTTTTTTTAGAGTATAGGACAATTTTTCCTATGTGGTATCCTTCCTGATTAGCTATTGATGTGGCATTTTGGATCCACATGGCACCCTGAGGTGATTCCACATCAACCCCTTGGCCACCCTATCCCCGACCCATCAGACTTCATCACCTTCCTCCTCTTCCATCATCTACCTTAGCTTCACACTTTGCAATTTGCGATATTTCTTACCACCTCACGATGCGATATCGCTCACCATCCAATTACATGTAGCATCCTTCCCTTGGATTTGAATTTTAGAAGAGCTATAGAAAACTACTTTCTTCATGATGTGAAACCACTTATCGTTCTGGTCGATACCACAACTCATCGCCCTGGCATAGTGGTATTCCAACTCACCACTAAACCTGCCACCACACCATCAACCACCTCCATGGACCTTCCACTTGGAAATCCACATCACCCACCACGTCATGGTATGAAAATTTTCCCAAAATTTCCAATTCTCAAAATTTCCCAAATTTTCAAAAATGTTTATTTTCAAAAATTAAACTTGGCCATAGCCACATTCATATCTACAATATGCATTAATTAAACTAGGGATTATAGTGTGAATGTTACAAGAGGAAAGGTATTAGGATAGATAATTTAGAGATATGGTAACAAAGCAACAAATTTGGAGTAAAACAATTGGTGGATTCAATAGTACCCCATAGCCTCAATATAATACAGAGGGTATTGGGTGCATTACAATATGGTATCATATCTAATAGTTACAACACTAGTTCAATGTGGGAAAGAAATCAATTTGTGGAGAAAGAAATTACAATTTTATATCAAGTGTTTGACAAAATATCTCCATGAGAAGGATTTAGAAAAATGTGTGGAATCCTACAATTGGCTCTAATTCTCAAATTGGAAACTATTAGAGTACGCAGATAGGTTAAAGAAGTATAGTTGGTGTAAATTATGGATTGTAGAGTTCAACTCCATGGAAATTGAGTAAAAATGAAGATTGTATGCTAATTGTATGATAAAATGTCCATGAGGAAGAAGATATGTATAGAGTCGTAATTAAGAATTCATGGTTTTAAAATGATCGAATGGTGTCTTTTGATAGAGCATAGGGTAAAATTGTTGTTGAGGAAATTTATAAAAATACAAAGTTCAACTCTGTGTAAAAATTGGGGTAAGATTGCAAAATTGGTGAAAATACCCAATTTCAAAGGAGGACAAGAGTTAAACTAGCCACAGTGGCATCAAACTGGCAAGAAATGGTGTCAAATTCCCTAGAGGATAAAAATAATTTAATTAGGGGTCAATTAGAGAAGCCATGCCTGCGATCTTCACGATGGATGCATGTCTAGTTGAGTAGAGATAAAAAAAAATCATAACTTCAGAGAGCCATAACTTCCATCTTAGAAGTCCATATTCAGTATGGACATAGTCATTGGAATTCAGAGGGAACAATTTGGATGGATCAGATTTTGGAGATATGTTTTAGAATTCTTCATAACCTGAGAAGAAAAACGATAGTAGCCTTTGTTTGATAAAACCAATGAAGTGCATATTTACCAACATTTGAAAGAAAATGTTATAGACTTGGAATTGAGATGTATCTAATAATTTTATTGGTATGCACGCTTCTTGCATATTCAAAGATATAATAAGGAAAAGTAAAGAACAAAATGAAGAATATTAGTGAGTAGGAGATATTGAAGATGGAAAAGGACTTTACACCCGTGAAGAAGAATTTAGAGGCATGAATATCATCATAGAAGAGACAAATTATAATGGTCATAGAGAGAGAATGGAATCATTAGTGTTGGTAGAAACTATAATTAGTTTTAACGCGAAGGTGAAAAGCTATACAAATGATAATGAGAGGTTGTTGAAATCTCAAGAGAAACAAAATCAGTTGAACACCCAACTACTCCAAAGCTTAAATCATTTGCAAACTCAAATAAAGAATGGATTGAGCTCAAGTTATGAGTAAAGAGGTAGATTCCATTAAATAAGAGAAAACTTTGGAAGATCCAAAAACTCAAGAAGTGCTACAAGAAATCAAAGGCATCATTACTCACCAGAAAATTTAGCGAGGAAGCCATATGCATTCAAAGAACCATGGAGCAACCCAGAAGTGTTCCCATTTAGACATCAAAGGAGAAGGTATGAGAGAAACCATTTGCAAGGACATATTATTAAAAACAAGCCACCAACCATTGATGGTGAAAACAAGATGGGAGAGGATGTTGAAGCTTGGTTGCTAGAAATAAGAAAGTACTTTTAGTTGCATAATTATTCATCTAATATAGAAGCTAGAATCCCATATACAACCTACATCGAAAAAAATTTATTTGGTAGGACCAACTAAAGCAAGTTAAGTACATCAATGAGATGACGGTTTCTTGGAAGAAGAAGAAGAATTATTTCCAACTAAAATATATTTTTTAGCACTATTATGACAAGAAGATGTAGGAATGCTTTGAACTCAAGTTGGGAAATATGACCATGGAAGAATATGAGAAGAATTTTTTGGAGTTGTAGAGGTATTTTAGCTATACTAAATATGAGAAGGAAAACATACAAAGGTTCCTAAGTGGGTTTCTTGCATTCTGCAAAGAGAAGATTCAATTTGAAGAACCTAAGACTCTCAAAGAGACAATTTGGAAGGCCAAATACTTAAATGAGTAGAGGAAAGGCAGAGCATATTTTCAAAAGTCTTGGAGATATAAGGAAAAGAAAAACCAAGATTAGAGGAAGAAGGGATTTAAATCTCATTTCTTCAAGAACATTGATACATATTAGCAAAGCTAGCTAGCTCATAGTGGATCTAAGATGGCAGAATCCTTGGGAAAAAGGGTAAGGAAACAAATCAAATGTCAGGGATGTGAAGGATACCATTTGTATAGATATTTCCCTCAAAAGGAAGGAAGAATGAGGAGTTTGCACAATATACAGGAGGAAACTACAATGGAATATGTGGGAACACTACTACATTTGTACCCAAAATATGACAACTAATTTGTATGAAATTCGACAATTATGCATCTATAATCTGATGACATTACTTTTTTTAAGCGTCGGTGGCACATCATCGGATATTCGATATAAAAAATCATTCGTCGGTTCGTAAACACATCCCCATCGAAGATCCTACTACATTGTTTTAGTATTTAATATCAGTATCCGTCGAATATCCAACAAATATATTGTCAATTAACCACCTCTTAAAGATGTCAGACCCATGGAAAGGTCATCCATAATCCGACCCTTAGAGTCGTCGGATCTATGGCCAATCCATCGGAGTATGTCCCTTATTTTCATCTCTAATCCAACGGCTATAGTGGTTGGAATTATAACACAGTCATCAGACGCATAAACACAGTTGTTGGATGCAATCTCTTTGGCGTCTAATATCCGACGAGAATAGTTTGTTTAAAAAAAAAATACCAAAATGGTATATATATATATATATATATATATATATATATATACCCATGGATATATCCCTATATACCTAGAGATATATATCCCAAAGTCTAATATAAATATAATCTAAGGGAATATTATAGGTTTGAATGCCCAATCTAAGCATCACCTCTTAAGGAAAAGGATTAACCAAGAAAAACTAAGAATCATCATGCTTTAAGAAACTAAATGTGATATAAATACTATGATACGCATAGCTAGGAAATGTTGGAAATAATTTTAGGTTATAGTGGTGGTCATAGAAGGAGAATTAGGGGCACTCATAGTTCTTTGGGACACCAATTTGTTTAATTTGGATGTCGCAATGGAAACCTCTCGCCTAATCTTAGTTAGGTACATTCGTTTAAGAGTACAAGAATAGGGGTGCATAACCAATGCTTACTATCCTCCCATCCCTACCTCTATAAAATATCCCAAATAATGATATTATTAAATATTAATGAAACCATAGAGATGATTGTCCTATGGAATTTCTTAATATGTATTATGTACATGGATGTTAATTTCCCAAACTAAGGATATGTCTAAAAGTGTGAAAAGGTCCACATTTCTCCACTGAATATTGAAGGTGTTCCACCTCTTCATATTAAGATCCATCTCAAGTTCTTTAACTCCACTTGAGATTATGATATTTAGTCTATGGTGTCCATGGAATCATCAATTCAATTCCCAAGCATTGATCTTTCCCTTTTAGTTATCACAACTCTCCTAGATTCTAGGAAATTGCTCCAAACTATAACATTGAGGGCATTATAAAGGCTAATATCCATGACCATATTCACTTGATTTTGAACTCATATTCCAATAACTACTTTGCAATCCTTTTTTATGATGTCAAAAATAATGTAATCAACAATTTGATCAACTTCTTTTGTGTTTCTCTGCTACATGTCTTCTTCTCAAAACACATCCATATCACTAGAACAATATTTTACTTAATGATGAGATCTTGCTTCAATCATGACTTTGTAGTAAAGATAACACAAGTTTCTTCTTTCGTCTTCCTTCTTTTCCTTCCCCAAATAACTTCAACATTCTCATTCCCTCATTAAATGGGCATGCTAGTAGAATTAATTGTGTTTGGACAATTGCCCAGAAGATT
>JZKD02S1728066.1:241681-270113 GCA_000966675.3 Picea glauca
AGAGAGAGAGAGAGAGAGATAATAAAAAAACTAAGTGAACCACTTCTATCTAAAATAAAATCCCACACACACCCATATATATATAATGCAGTAAAAGAATATATAAAAATATATTTTGTCATTTCATGTACATCACATTCTATCGCCACCCAATGCACGGTAGCATCTTATTTCATCGAAATCAGGCTTCATATCCATAAAGGATTACATAAAGGTTCATTAAAAAATAAAGATTCATATAAAATATGAAAAAATTGTCTCTTCTAATAAGAAAATTATAACATTAATTGTAACTTTAAAATACCCTCCTTTGCCTTCCCATTTGACAAATGGTTTTTGTTGCCCTTCCAAATTGACAAATGGTTTTTGCATTATTTTAAACACTTTTTCCATCTTACTTGCAAACGATACAAGTTTATAGTGTGTTTTTCTAAACATCTTCTCTACAATTTTTTTCAAAGACTAAAATTGTTAAATCAAAGTTTACAAATTTTATTATTTTTTATTTATGAGGTTGTGGTTCACTAGTGGGTTTGATGGAGAATTAGGTCATTTATTAAGAGTTTATTTTTGTTGGGATATATTCACTTGTTTGACATGTTACAATAAATGGATGAGGTTGAATGGAAGTCCTAAAGCAATTTTGGCATAATATTTACTTCTGAGCTTAGCATTTAATTTAAAGGAAGATTGTATTAAGTTCAAACACAGTTTTGCTTGTTTGTTTCCAAAAATCATGTAGTTTATGCATCGACAACCAAAGTCTCATATGAACACCAAACTTAGTGGATGTATGAGCAAGTGAGGTTCTAATGCAACCATGCTGAAAAATCTATGCTCTAGTGTTACACATTATTTTTGTCACCCTTATGACCGTTAATGATATAAACCTATCTATTTCCTTCAGAGAGGTTAGTGGCTTGAATTCCTAAAGAAAGAAGGCAGAAGAACTTTTACTGAGAGAAGAAGTTGTATTTTCCTTTGTAAAAACCCTATTAAGGAAGATTTCCATAGGTTGCACTATACACAAGGTGCGGAAATGCCTGATTTCCTCACCTTGCTCTATAGCTACGTTGCAGAGTTTCCGCGGGTTGCTCTATAGATATGGTGCGGAAATTCCTGTGCATGGGAAAAAGGAGCGACTTCTCGATGCTTCTAGAAGGAGAAGCTTCTATGGTGAGGTGGCCTCTGAATGGTTTGGATCTTACTTGCTTTCATGATTTAGTGGGATCATCCTAACCTCCTCACCTTATCCTCTCCAGCCTATAAAAGGAGAGGATCTCTCATGGAAATAGTTAGATTGGATTGTTATTGAGTTTTGTAGCTTGGAGTTTTTGGAGTTTGTATGTTGGCTTTGAGATTTTCTTTGTCAAGATAGATTGTGAGAAGCTATTAGATCTACAATCTCGGAATCTATGGGTTAGAAGTGTGTGGGAAGAAAGGAACTGTTGGATGGAACCTAACAACATCAAGGCATCTGGTTGTATCTTTCTTCCACATTCTTTAATACAGTTATACTTTTCTTTCCTATATGAATGTTATTTGTTCATATTGTATGATTGCTTGATCACGTACATAGTTTCATATCAAATAGACTATGTTATTCTTGTCTTCGTTGGCTTGTGTTCCTTTGTAGATATTTCTCCATAATCCTCGTGACGGAGCTTGGATTGCATTGGTGAAGTCAAATCTTTGATATTTAAAAGGTATGTTCTAGATCCATTTCTCATTTGATAATCGAATCTAAGGAAAGAGTAGTGTATTGTCTTGTTTTGTTCTAGTTTCATAGTGAAACAAAGGGGGATTTATTTGTGTTTGTACTTAACAATTAGTGTGATAACATCTAGTGACCAATTCAACTTTTCCTACATAAATGCCCAACTCATCACTTGCACTAGTGATTGAGGTTGTAGGGAAACTATAACAACAAATAATTTCACTAATCACCAAGTCAACCCAAGATAGAACATAAAGCAATGGTTTCATATCCAAATGTAGTAATCAAATTTAACTAATGTAGCATATGAATTTTTCACTTTAGTACTCACACACACCTACCATCTTAGAGGTATTGTGTTGCAACCAAATTTTGTACCCTATCCATACTTGACCTACCCTATAATGACCTGGTTACCTCTCAATTTCATTACGAAGCATCTTTCATGTTGGACCACTCTCCCTTGAGTTTCCTTGCCTTACCCTAGATGTAATACCTCTTGATATGTCCAGTGATTAGATACGGTTCTCCCTTTCAACATTTCTTTTATTTGGCCCTTCGACTCCAATTTGGTTATGTTAGACACTTCGTGTAAGGTACCATATGTATTATAATATGTATAAAAATGAATACTTAGCAAATATCAATGGAACAACAAGATACGGAGAAGAGAAATATAAAAAATAATACCTTTATTCAGAGAAAGCAATGTGAAAAGGAAACATATCAATAGCCTCAATAGAAATTGTAGTAGGTCAATATCCTAAACTTGAAGGTATTACAACCAATTTCTTCCAATATTTTTGGTATATAATATTTAAAGAAGTTCACGAAGTAGTGGAAGAGTCTAGAACTTTGGGTAAGATTCTTCATGCCTTTAATTCAACTTTCCTTACTCTGGTACCCAAGGATCGTAAGGCGAATACAACAAATAAGTTCAAACATATATCCATTTGTAATGTTATATATATAACCATTACTGAATTTATGTCTAACTAACTAAAATTGATTATGAACAAGATAATATCTTCAAAACAAGGAGGTTTCATGGAAGGAAGGGAAATGTTGGATATAATCGTCATTTTTCATTAGTCAGTTCACTCTTTAAAAATTAATAAATCTCTGGGGATTTTTATTAAGATTTGTATTTTTAAGGATTATGATCATATTAATTGGGAATTCCTTCATCAAATGATGTATTCCTTTGGGTTCTTCTAAGAATGGTTTTCTTGGATCCACAACTTGGTTTCCTCCACCTTTTCCTCCTTTTTGGTCAACAGAGCCCTTTTCCCAACTTCATCTCCTATATATGCATTATAAAGAGGTATCCTGATCCAATTGGATATCGGTGGCCACCCACCTTTTCTAACTTGCTCAAAACAATTTTTTGACAATTTTAACAATTTACTATTTTTAGCAGTTTTAACTTTCGGGGCCATTTTGAGGGCCTAAATGAAGGTTTTTTGGGATTGAGCTTCTCAATGATAGCTAGAGTCTCTTATTGAGCCCCAAAAATTAATCTCCTCGATGATAAATTTCCAACGGGATATCATGTGCAAAATTTACGCCCTCGAGAAGTTGATGTACTAACTTACCTAGACAGGGCTCACATGACTTTTGGCGCTTCATCCCCTAGGGTTAGGTTTTTGGATGTTTAGGGTTTTTGACATTCTTGTTTATTGTAAAAAGGCCTTCAAATCCTCATTGTATTCATCTTCTTGTGAATGAGCGCAACTGTCACATCTCTTCTCAGAGATAAGCGACCACCATGCCAAAAAGCTTGTTTTCCGTTGCATTTTACAGTTTCAACTTATTTCCTTATTGAATAGAAAACCAGTTTTACTGTATCTCTATTATTATGTGTTAAGAATATTTTAATAATCTGTATTCATTTCATTCTGCTCATAAAATCCATATTAGTGGTATCAGAGTGGTTTTCTCCTTGTCATCTTAATGCATGTCCCCAACGAGGTCAGGGTACAAAGAATTGGGTCTCAAGCTTGTTTCTCTTGAGGAAAAAATCTCTCGCACACCCAAGCGACCTCTCATGGAAAGAGAAAAGAAATATTATGGGATAGGAGATCCTTTCAAAACGTTTCTTGAGGAATCCCTCACGCAATAAAGGAACGAGATGATGGATAGTTTTGCACAAATCCTTTGGTGGCTACCAACAGGTGACGCATCTTCCTCGAGTGAAGGAGACGCCCCCTTCAAGGTACAAATAAACTTAGATATTCCTATATTTGAAGGTTAGATAGATGCAGATGTTGTAGATAAGTGGTTCAATCTACTAGAGGGGTATTTTTATGTTCATAACTTTTTGAATAGAGAAAATATTACTTTTTCACTCCTAAAAGTCGTTCCCCATGTCAAAGATTGGTGGGAAACTTTATGTGAGAAAAAGGAAACAGAGGAATCCTCATTATTTACAGTCACGACCACCTAGGAATCCTTCAGGGATGATATTAAGGAACAATACTACCATGCTGGAAGTTATGACAACTTGTATACCAAATGGACCACACTACGGCAAGAAAGAGACCAAGCAGTGCCAGAGTTCACAAATATATTCCATACCTTGTGCACCAAGATGGGTATCAAATATTTAGAGTGAAATATGGTGCTCAAGTATCATGGTGCTCTACATATATACATCCAGACCGAAATGTAATTTCTGTACATCTCATCCTTGAGCACGGCCTACCGATATGCCATCAAAATCGAGCAGAAGCTCAAACAAAAGACATGGCAATTTGGGCTTGGGAACCCCTCACAGAAAAATTCAGGAAGGGGAAGCCCCAAACCACATAACAAAGGACAGATCAAATATGGACAGTATCAGGACAACCAGTCAAAGCTGCAAGCAAATAAGGACACCGGAAAGACAAAGAAAGATACTGAGAAGTGGTGCAACTTCCATAAGATCCCTTGGCATAACACTGTTGTATGTCGCTCGAAGCAGTCGCTAGTGGCTGAAGTGAAAGCCTCTGAATCAAATGTGGGTTCTGAATCTGGGTCAGAACTAGAAAGGGGAAGACAGATCATTGATGTGGAACCCAGTGCCACGGTTGCTACCACAAAGCTCCATCCTGGTGAACCAAATGAGCCAAAAGAAGGCGAGTGCCTCTTCCATTCACAGATGTGGGTAAAAGGCACCCCGCTGCACTTCATCATTGATAGTGGTAGCCAGAAGAACCTCATCTCAACAGAGGTTGTCAAGCAGTTGGCACTGTCAACAATTCCACACCCACAACCCTACACCATTGGATGGCTCTGCCAAGGAATTGATCTTCACGTTATCCAACAGTGTCAACTGTCGTATGAAATCAAGCCCTTGAAAGATGAGGTATCGTGTGATGTTTCTCCTCTCGAAGTTTGTAATGTTCTTTTGGGCCAACCTTATTTATGGAAACATTATGTTGTATATGAGTCTAGGCCTTGTAGTGTTATTATTACTTTGAACAGGAAATTGTATAGGATACCCGAGGCAGTCCCTCTTAGTGTTATTTCCTTGATCTCTTCCAAGCAATGCAGGAAGGCCATCTCTCATACTGGGAAATTTTTCTTCTTCGTGATTCACTCTCAAAGTGAAAAAAATATCACAGCCACATCCAAGGCCTCCACGACTGATCTCTTCACACAACATAAGCACATGGATAAGGTCATGAAATAATACTTAGATATCTTCTCCTCTCCTATCGGGGTACCTCTTCACTGATGGGTCAAGCATCCCATCGATCTGAACCCAAACGCACTACTACCCAATGGGCCAGTCTACCACTGCTCTCTGTTAGAAAATGAGGAGATCAAGAGGAAGATCCAAGAACTTCCCCACAAGGGGAACATACGTCCCATCTCATCACCTTGTGGGAGCCCAATCGTGTTGGTGTAGAAGAAATACAGGACCTAGCGACTCTACATTGATTACAGAGCCATGAATAAAATCACAGTTTGAAACTGATACCCAATTCCCTGAATTGAAAACCTCCTTGATCAATAGCTCACGGGGGCCAAATACTTTGGTAAGATTGATCTGAAGTCTGGCTACCACTAGGTCCCAATAGAACAAACAAATGTATGGAACACCACCTTCAAGTCAAAAGAAGGTCTGTTTGAATGGTTGGTCATGCCCTTTGGTTTGACAAATTCTCTAGCAACGTTTATGAGGATGATGGATGATATCCTACAAACTTTCACCAATACTTTTGTAGTGGTGTATCTGGATGACATCCTCATCTACAAAGAGACTTGGGAGAAACACTTGCATCATATTCAACAAGTTCTGCACACCTTGTGGCATCACAAACTATATGTAAACTTGGAAAAATGCTCCTTCATCATGGACGGGGTCCATTACTTAGGCTACATCGTTGATCATAATGGTGTGCATGTGGATCTAGCCAATATCCAGGTCATCCATGACTGGCCAACCCCAACCACACTCATTGAACTTCAGAGCTTCTTGGACCTCACCAATTTCTATCGCAGGTTCATGTTGGGATTATCTCATATCGCATGGGCCCTCAACCAAGTAACCAGGAGTGGCAGTAAGGAAACATTTGTGTGGGGCATGTCCCAACAAAAAGCCTTTGATAATTTGAAGAAGCATTTGTGCTCATCCCCATTACTTTCATTACTAGACCTGTAACATCCCGTTGAGATCGAGATAGATGCTTCAGACTATGATGTGGGTGTCGTTCTCACTCAACATGGCCACCCTGTGGAATATCATAGTGAGACACTATCAGATGTTGTTCATGAGTATCCTACTTACAAAAAAGAAATGTACTCCAGTGTGAAATCCTACTGCTAGTGGAGACATTACATTCTTGGGAAGGAGACAGTCATCCACATTGATCACAAGACACTATAGTTCATGCAGACCCAAGGAAAATTGCAGAATGACCACCATCAGAAGTGGTCCATGTACTTACAACAATTCCACCTCAACATCAAGTATAAAACATGAATTACCAATCAAGTTTTCGATTCCTCAGTCGACCTCCAGTCACGAAACTCACCATGGTGCTAGACTCTTACAGCCACGAGACCTCCAGATGGCCCCACCTCTAATAGACAAACCCCAACTTCTCCACCACCTACCAAATGTTGGGCACCAACTCAGTGGTTGTTAATTTCCATATTCAAGATGAGTTATTGTGTCATCTGGGCCATCTCTGTGTTCCACCAAGCGAGAGTGCGAAGATGATTTGGGAAGCTCACTATAGTTTGGTGGCAGGACACTTTGGCGTCGAAAAGATAGTGTCAGTGTTGCAGAAACATTTCTACTGGCCAAAACCTCAACATGATGTCGACAAGTATATCAGGTCCTGCACCACCTACGCTATTTCCAAACCGACCACTAAGAAACAGGGCCTGTAAACCCTCTTCCTACTCCTGAAAGGATATGGAAAACCATCTCAATGGACTACATGTCGGGCCTCCCATCCACTAATATGGGAAATTACTGTGTTTTGTGGTTGTTGATTGCTTTTCCAAGATGGTGATTTTGGTTGCCTTCAAGAAGAACATCACAGCAGAAGCCACTGGTAATCTATTCTTTGAATGAGCATGGGTACATTTTGGGATCCCACAAACTATTATCTCACACCGTGACAGTCGGTTCCTCAACACATTCTAGTCGAGCCTTTGGTCACTGCTGGATACCAATCTCACCAAATCCACTACCTTCCACCCCTAGAAAGATGGCCAAACTGAGGTCATCAATCGGATGATTGTACATATCCTACGCATGTACAATTCAAAACACCCTCGCACATGGGATGAGAGTCTTCTCTATGTCCAGCATATCTACAACTGAGCCTTGCATAGCTCAATTGGCCACGGCCCCTTTCAGGTGGGTTTGGGATTCCAACCATTGGGCCCCATGGATGTTGCACTACCCCTGGTGACCACCTTGATCGACTTTTCCCCTTCTCCACCAGAAGATGACAAAGCCACCCGGTTCATTGAGCAGATCCAACACATCTTCCAATAGGTTCAAGATATTCTACATAAGTCTAATGCCAAGTACAAGCAACACCATGATCAACATCAAGTGCCACATAAGTTTCAGGTGGGGGACAAAGTTTGGTTTCACTTGCAGAAAGAACACCTTACAGGGCCCCATTGGAAGCTTCTCCCACTCCATTATGGGTTGTACATGATCACCAAGGTTTTGGGTGACAATTCTTTTGAGCTCAACATTCCCCCTTTCCTTGGCCTGGACCCAATCTTCAATGTGCCTATCGTTCGACCATATTTCCCACCATTCTTAGACACCTCAGAGATAGCAGAGAAATTGACACCAACATAGGTCAATGCTAACTACATGCAACATACATTGAGTGATCATATTGTGGACACATATATCAAGGCAACTCGACAACAAAGGATCCAACTTTATCGAATCATCAAAGCAGGGCAACTCCTGCACCAAGGCAAGTGGCTCACCCGTGGCCAAATTCAGTAGAAATTTCCTCACCTAATGGGGGAATTCAATGAAATGGATACCATTTCTTCCTAAGGATGGAGGATTGATTCATTTAGATATCGGTGGCCACCTACCTTTTCCAACTCGCTCAAAACAGTTTTCTGGCAATTTTGGCAATTTACTATTTTTAGTAGTTTTTAACTTCTGGGGCCATTTTGAGGGCCTAAAAGAAGATTTTTCGGGATCAATATTCTCAATGATATCAAAAGGATATTATTGAGGCCCCAAAATGAATCTCCTCAACGAAACCTTTCCAATGGGCTATCGTGCGACTAAAACAAAGATCGTATTCAAACGTTACGACCCCAGAAAGTCGATGTACTAACTTACCCAAACGGGGCCCACATGACTTTTGGCGCTTCATATCCTAGGGTCAAGTTTTTGGATGTCTAGGGTTTTTGACATTCCTGTTTATTCTAAAAATTCCTTCAATCCCTCATTGTAATCATCTTATTGCGAATGGGTGCAACCGTCACATCTCTTCTCAGAGATAAGCCGCCACCATTCCAACAAGCTTGTTTTCCACTGCATTTTACAGTTTCAGTTTATTTTCTTATTGAATAGAAAACCATTTTTAATATATCTCTATTATTCTATGTTAAGAATATTTTAATAAGTTGTATTCATTTCATTATGCTCATAAAATCCTGATGATATCCCCTCACTAATTTCATCTACATCCTTATGGCAGAAGGGTTGGGAATATTCTTAAAGACCACTCTACTTTATAGTAACTTTAAAGGCATCAAATTTCACTAAAATTCAGATCCCCTATCTCACCTCCAGTTTCTTGGTGATACCCTTCTTATGGGTGCTCCTATGGTACAAGACACCTATTCTCTCAAATTAATTCTTAATACTTTCATGAAGGATTTGGGATCCCTAATTAACCAAAGAAAATCCCTAAATTTCTTTTTCAATGCTAATATTTCCATTCAAAGAAATATGTCTAGAATCATGGGATTTCAAATGAGTAATTTTCCCTGTACATATCTGGAAAACACTCTATGAAATTTCACTTGGGAGTATATTTTGTCAAAACTTTGGTCTAAGTTATCTAACTACACATTTTTTTTGTACCCTCCTTGGAAGAATTTTACTAATCAAATATATCTTGCAGTCCCTTCCTCTTTAACTTTTTTTAGTTCTAGCCACTCAATAAAATATCACCAAATCCATTTATAACATATAAACTAAATTCCTTTGGGGAACACCCAAAAAATAAAGGAAATTGGCCCTAGTATCTTTGGATCAAATGTGTTTATTGAAGAAAGTAGGAGGCCTAGGCATAAAATATCCCCTAATCATGGGGAAGGCCTTAGAAGCCAAGACATGGTGGCAATGGATGAAAGGACAAAATGACCCATGGGAAAAAATATCGAAGGAAAAATATGTAAGAAAAATTCATGAAAAGGAAATAGTCAAGATGAAATGGGAATTCTATGATTCCTTAATATGGAATAATGCATGGAATAATCAAGCTCTATTTCTATACCACTACTTTTGGGAAATATAAGATGTCACCTCAACACTATTTTGGGAGAATGCATGGCAGTAAGAGAAAATTTCTAGGAGGAAGTGTATTTTTATATAGGTCAAAAATTCCCCTTAATATATGGGATATACCAAGGTGCGTAATTATTGGGAAGAAATTACAACTCCCCAACCATACTCCAAGAAAGTTTGGATTCCTTGCAATAGATAACCAATTATTTTGGACTCCGATGTAAGAAAAGTCTTGATAGATAAATTGCAACCGAGAAATATTCTTCACATAACATGTTAAGATATCCTTAGATGGGTATATGAAGTTGATGATAAATTTAAGGTCAAAAAGGAATAAATCATCGGTTCTAAGCATGATAATTTAGACAAATACTAGAGTATCTAGCAAAAAGTATGGAACCTAGAAATATGACTTAAAGTCTCAAATTTCCTATGGCTCATAGCTAGAAGGAAAAACATGACCTAGGATAGGATAATTAGAAAAGGATATAAAGTCCCTTCTTTCTATGTCATATGCCAATTGGAAGGAGAAAGAATAGAACATCCCTTCAACAATTTTTCTAAAATCAAAGCTATATGGGACAAAGGAGAAACACTCTTTCAACAATTAGAACTTAGAAGAGATGATATCATCCAAACTCTATATAGTTAGATATCAAACCCTTTTAGAAACCTGATCTTGGATAAAGTTTTGAATATTTTCCCTTGTTTCCTTATTTAGTTACATATCTAAGGACTTTAATAAGCAATAACTCAAACAAAAAAATTAATGTAGATAAGGAGAGGATGAAAGACCGCTTAGCTACATCAAAATTAGAAAATGAGGATGGGACACAAGGAGATAATGTAGAGGTTGGACATAGTACTCTTGTTGGATTTTTATTGTACCCCCACAAAATCCTTCCAATTTTCTTGTCTTAGCCTCTATCCAAGACAATGATCCAGATTTAGGAGCGAAACAAACTGATTAATAGAATGAATACAATAAACATAGAGATATGAAGAAAAACACAGATATCCAGTGAACAATTTCTTCTATTGAATAAATGAAATAGGATGAAACTCTAAAACTGCCAGACTAAAACACTTGCTCGAATGGTGGTAGATATCTCTAAGAAGAGATGTGGCTACTACTCATATCCGTCTAAGAATAATGATTACAATGAGGCTCCAAAGGCCTTTTTGATATTACTCATGAATGTCAAAACCCTAGGCATCCAAAAACCTAACCCTAGGGGGTGAAATGCCAAAAGTCATGTGGGCCCCTATGGGTAAGTTGGTACCTCAACTTCCTAGGGTCGTAAATTTTTCATATGACCTTTGTTTTAGGCACGTGATATCTCGCTGGAAAGGTATTTCAGAGAACTACACATTACACCATCAAAATCTGACTCTGTCTACAATTTTATTGTGGTGAGCCAAAAAAACACTATTTAGGGCTCCAAAACGACACTGAAAGTACAACAAGATGTGATGACATGAAAACATACAAAATAATCCAGTTAAATTATGTGAGAGGCCACCAATATCCTACTTGGAATATGTGTAGGGCTTCAGAAATCCCCAGAAGTGTAGAACCCACAATTACAAAGAAGTACAAAAGAACGTGTTGAACTAAAAACTGACAAGAGGAGACAGTTGGAATAGGTGGGTGGCCACCAATATCCCCCTGGATCAATCCTCCCCCTTTAGAAAGCAATGGTATCCATTGCATTGAGTTCCCCCATTAGGCGAGTGTCATTGACCTATGTGTCCAATATCTGATCAATGGATACTTGTTCCATGCAGTTAGGGTTGAGCTCTGTTGGTGTCAGTTGTTTTGCAATCTCTGAGGTGTCCAATAATGGTGGAAAATATGGCCGAAGGAGGTCCACATTGAACACTGGGTGGAAGCCAAGGAATGGTGGAGTGTTGAGCTCAAAATCATTGTTAACCACAACCTTGTTTATGGTGTAAGGCCCATAGCGAAGTAGGAGGAGTTTCTGATCGGGACCTGTAAGACGCTCCTTCTGCAAATGTAACCAGACCTTGTCTCCAACCTAAAACTAGTGTGGTACCATGTGTTGATCATGGCACTGCTTGTACTTGGCATTGGAATTCTACAAAATCTCTTGGACTTGTTGGCGGATGTGTTGAATCCTCTCAATGAATCTGGTGGATTTGTCGGTCTTAGACTAAACATGGGAAGATTCTATCTGTGTGGCTGCCAGAGGTAGTGTAACATCAATGCGACTCAAGGTTTTGATTCCCAGTACCACATAGGGGAAATCTCATCCCATGTTTGCAGATGCTTAGAGTTGTACATGTGCAAGATGTGAAAAATCATCCGATTGAGGACCTCTGTTTGGGGGTGGAAAGAGATGGATTTAGTGATCTTGGTGTCCAACAATGACCAGAGACTCGACTAAAATGTGTTGAGGAACTTTTTGTCCTGGTCGAAGATGATATTCTGTGGTATTCCAAAATGGACCCACACTCGTTCAAAGAAGAGCTTGGCAATATCTGCTGCTGTGATGTTGTTCTTGTAGGCTGTGAGGATGGCCATCAACAACCACAAATAAACAATCATTTCCTTGCTTTGTGAATGGAATGCCATACATGTAATCCATCGATATGGAATTCCAAGGATTCTTGAGGGTAGGAAGAGGGGTGTATAAGCCTTGCTTCTTGATGGCTGGCTTGGAAATGGAACAAGAAGTGAAAGATCTGATATACTTGTTGACATCCTGTCAAAGTTTTGTCCAATAAAAATGTTTCTGGAGAATGGCCACAATTTTCTCCACGAAAAAATTTCCTACCACTCGAATGTAGTGGGCTTCCCAAATCATCTTTGCACGTTCGCTTGCAGGAAAACAGAGATGGTCGAGATGGCATAACAACTCGTCCTGAATGTGAAAATCGGTAACAATCGCACCTATACCCAAGATCTAATAGGTGGTGGCGAAATCCAGATCTTGCTGATAAATTTGGGGCCACTCATATGCATCATGTTCACAGGAATGGAGAACAATGGTGAGTGCAGCTAGAGGAGGTCATATTAGGTAGTCAACAACACGATTTGTGCTCCCTATCTTATACTTGATGTTGAGATGGAATTGTTATAGGTAGGTGGACCACTTCTGATGGAAGTCATTCTGCAACTTCCCCTATGTTTGCATGAACTGTATAGGCTTGTGATCAGTGTGGATGATCGCCTCCTTTCCCAGAATGTAATGTTTCCATTGATGACATGCTTGTGTAATGGAATACATTTTCTTGTCATAGGTGGGGTATTTCTAAATAGTATCTGAGAGTGTCTTACTATGGTATACCACTAGATGAATATGTTGAGTGAGAAATATGCCTACAACATAGTTAGATGCATCAGTCTCAATCTCGAATGGTTGTTGTAGATCAGGAAAGGAGAGTATTGGAGCTGAGCACAAGCAATGTTTCAGATCATCAAATGCTCTTTTTTTTTCCTTCCCCCACACGAACTTTTCCCTTCCACCGCCCTTGGTCACCTGGCTGAGGGCCCATGCAAAATGTTATAATCCCAACATGAATCACCAGTAGAAATTGGCCAGTCCCAAGAATATTTGAAGCTTAGTTAGTGTACTCAGGGCTGGATAGTCACATATGACTTGGATATTAGTAGGATCGACATGTACCCCATGCTCATCAACAATGTAGTGCAAGTATTGGACCATGTTCATGCCTAGGGAACATTTTTCCAAGTTGGCATATAGCTTGTGTTGCAGCAAAGTGCTCAAAAGATACTGAATATGCTGCATGTGCTCCTCCCAAATTCTGATGAAGATGAGGATTTCATCCAAATATACCACCACAAAAGACTTGGTGAAGGGTCTCAATACATCATACATCAACCTCATGAAAGTGGATGGTGCATTTGTTAGGCCAAAGGGCATGACCAACCATTCAAAGAGAACTTCTTTATATTTGAAAGTTGTCTTCTAGACATCAGTTGGTTTGATGGGAACCTGGTGGTAGCCATACTTTAGTTCAATATTGTTGAAGAACTTTTCCCCCTTGAGTTGGTCAAGAAAGTCATCAATATTGGGAATTGGGTACCGATTTCTAACTGTGATTGTGTTTAATTCTTTGTAATCAATACGGAGTATTCCGGTCCCATCCTTCTTCTGAACCTGTATAATTGGGCTTCTGTAAGGGGAGGAACTAGGTCTGATGTGCCCCTTTTGAAGAAGCTCTTGGATCTGACGCTTGATTTTTTCATTTTCCACCAGTGAGTGATGATAGTCTGGTCCATTAGGTAGAGGTGCGTCATGGGTTAGATCAATTGGATGCTTGACTTGGCAGTGCATCTCTTAGACCTCAAGCAAGTTTTGGAGAACCTTGGTCGTGTTTGACCATTTTTGGGACTTCGACAGGATGGTCAAAGACAGAGCACCCAGGCAAAGAGGAGATCGCGGGATCTCAACCCCTTTTACGATATTTTTTTGGTTTAGGGTTTATGTAATGGGTATGGGATGTCTTCGCATGGGTTTACCCATGTTTAGGCCCCTTTTGTAATGTATAAATAGATATTTAAGCGATGTAAGAAGTAAACCTAATAGGCTGATGGCTTAGTGCTAATATTAGCTATGTGCAAGAAGATGTGTTAAGGCTTGTAGAGCTAAGTGCAAGTGTTTTGTAAGTGCTTTGTGCATAGAATGTGTAAAGGCTTGGTGCTTGGACCTAACTCGGGGAAGGAGGATATGGAGAGGTGCGCGCAGATCTCCTGTCCTATGCAAAGTTGTCTTTATGGCTCTGTGCATGTAAGAATATTGGGAGAAGTAAATAAAAGAGGAGAAGAGTTGGTGGAAGTAGCCCCATGTTGGGGGTGAACCACGTATATCCTGTGTTGTGGTTTCTTTGTGCGATGTGGTTGATATGTTATTGATATGATCTATGCTTAGTGTTGTAATATTTATGTATGTTAGATGCATCTGATGTGGTAGCTTAGTGCTTAACAATATGAATGAAGGTTAGATCTATTTTGATGTTATGTGTTGAATGGTTATATATTCTTAGACCTTGATGAATACTATGTTGTTCTGTAATTAGGGTTTTTACCTGCGATGTGAATAAGGGTCAAAGACTAATGAATTTTAATTTCTAAGTACTCTGTTAAGTATTGTTATCATAGATCTGTGTCCCAGCTAGGTTGTAGACACTCGAGTCCTACAAACCCCCCCTTCCTCTACCTCGGGTGAGAATTCATTTGCTTCGCAGGCGTTGTCGAAAGGGTCGGTATTTAGGGTTTTTTTGGTGCGTTGTTGAAGCATTGAACCCTGGGTATTCCCTTGTGCCAACAAATGGTTCTGTTGCTGGGACAAAGCAACAAGCATCGATAGTGCAAGAGAAACTGAAATTGATTTTAGTGGTTGAGAAGATGAAATTGTCACAGGAACAACGTGCAGTTCAACAGCAGGTCCATGCCATCTAGAGTAGAGTCATGGAAGTGACACAGAGACTCTAGCCAATACAGGATGAAGCCTGCACACTTTTGAGGAGATCGAGGGACAAGGTGCACAACTGGAACAAGTGGTCACCACACTGGAACAATGCTTGGAAGGAACTGTCATCGATAAAGTCATTTAGGAGTTTGACAAGCATGAGGCTCTAGAAAAGAAGTAAGTCGAGGAATATCAAGCCAAGATCAAGGCCTTCAAAGTAGAATTTCCCAGATCAAAGTGACTCAGGATGAGTCACAAGTGAGTGTTGGGGGCATGTTGGCCCTTGACCAAGTTTTGGAGAACCTTGGTCGTGTTTGACCATTTTTGGGACTTCGACAGGCTGGTCGAAGGCAGAGCACCCAGGCGAAGCGAAGATCATGGGATCTCAGCCCCTTTTACGAGATTTTTGGGTTTAGGGTTTATGTAACATGTATGGGATGTTGGACCATGGGTTTACCCATGTTTAGGCCCCTTTTTTAATGTATAAATAGATAGCTAGGCGATGTAATAAGTAGAACTAATAAGTCGATGGATTAAGGATAATGTTAGCTATGTGAAAGAAGATGTGTTAAGGCTTTCAGAGCTAAGTGCAAGTGTTTTGTAAGTGCTTTGTGCAAGAACTATGTAAAGGCTTGGTGCTTGGACCTAACTTGGGGAAGGAGGATCTGGCGAGGTGCATGCAAATCTCCTGTCCTATGCGGAGTTGGATTTGTGGCTTTGTGCATGTAAGAATATTGGGAGAAGCTAATAAAAGAGGAGAAGAGTTGGTGGACATAGCCCCATGCTAGGGGTGAACCATGTATATCCTGTGTTGTGGTTTCTTTGTGCGATGTGGCCGATATGTTATTGATGTGATCTATGCTTAGTGATGTAATCTTTATGTACGTTAGATGCATTTGATGTGGTAGCTTAGTGATTAACAATATGAATAAAGGTTAGATCTATTCTAATGTTATGTGATGAATGGTTATATGTTCTTAGAACTTGATGAATACTGTGTTGTTCTATAATTAGGGTTTTTACCTGCGATGTGAATAAGGGTCAAAGACTAATGAATGTTAATTGCTAAGTGATTTGTTAAGTATTGTGATCACATATATGTTTCCTAGATAGTTTGTAGAATGATCCATGTGGATATTGGTGGCCATCGACCTTTTCCAACTAGCTCAAAACAGTTTTCTGGCAATTTTGGCAATTTACTATTTTTAGCAGTTTTAAACTTCAGGGGCCATTTTCAGGGCCTAAATGAAGGTTTTTCGGGTTATAGATTTTCAATGATATCCAAAGTCATTCTTGATCCCCCAAAATGAATCTCCTTGAAGATACCTTTTGAACGGGCTATCATACGCCTAAAACTGAGATCGTATGCAAAAGTTACGACCCCGAGAAGTTGATGTACTAACTTACCCAAACGGGGCCCACATGACTTTTGGTGCTTCATCTCCTAGGTTTAGGTTTTTGGATGTCTAGGGTTTTTGGCATTCCTTTCTATTGTAAAAATGTCGTCATATCCTCAATGTAATCATCTTCTTGATAATGTGAGTAGCTGTCACATCTCTTCTAAGAGATAAGCTGCCACCATTCATGCGAGTCTTTTGCTTTGTATTTTTACAGTCTCTGTACATTTCTTTCATAAATAGAAATCATGTATTACTATATATCTGTGTTTATGGTTGCATATATGATACATTTCTGTTATATTATTGGATATCTGTGATATCTTTGTGTGTTTCTTTATTATATCTCTGCTCGCATTTCGTGCCGAAAATAAATCTGGATCAGTGGTATCAGAGCAGGTTGTTCTTGATCGTTTTTTCAGTGCATGTCCCCGACGAGGTCCGAGTATAGCAAGTTGGGTCTCGAGCTTCTCTCTCTTGAGGAAAATTGCTCTCGCACACCCATGAAACCCTCAATGGTGGAAGAAAATAAAAACAACGGAGCAGGCGATACTATCAATCTGTTGCTTGAGCAAGCTCTCACACGACAGAGGGAAGAAATGATGGAGAATTTTTCCCAAATCCTTCATTGCCTGTCAATAGAAACAGATGCATCTTCATCAAGCAACCACTTTGGAAGCACCTCTCCTTTCAAAGTACAAGTTAATTTTGATATTCCTGTATTTGAAGGAAAAATAGATGCAGAAGCCCTAGACAAATGGTTAAATCTGCTAGAAGGTTATTTCTCTGTTCACAATTTTTTCGATAGAGAAAAGATCACCTTCGCACTCCTTAAAGCTCTCCCTCATGTCAAACATTGGTGGGAAACTTACTGGGAGCAAAGTTCCACAGAGGAGTTTGGAATATATGGGGTTGAGCCCACTTGGCATTTTTTTGTGCATGCGGTAAAGGAACAGTATTACCCTATTAGAAACTATGAGGACTAGTACATAAGATGGACCACACTATGGCAAGAGAGGGGCCAAGCAATTCTGGATTTCACCAATACCTTCCATACCTTGCGCACCAATATGGGTATCAAAGACTCTGAACGACATTTGGTTTTTAAATACCGTGGGGTTCTACACAGATACATCCAAACTGAAATGGATTTTCTGGACATCTCATCACTTGGTGCTACTTATCGATATGTTGTTAAAATTGAGAATAAATTTAAGCACTAGAACAAACGGGAGTTTGGGTCTGCAAATCCACAACAACCAAAGTATGATAAATATGTCCCTAAAAAATAGCTTCCTGAAAACCAATCTAAGCCATAGGAATAGAAGGGTCACAGGAAGACGAAGAAGGACACCAGAAAATGGTGTGATTTCCACAAAATCCCCTAGCACAACACAGATGAATGTCGCTCAAAACAGTCATTTGCGTCCGAGATCAAAGACAATGAGCCAAACCATGTCTCAGATTCCGATTATGAAAATATCGGTAAAAGATAGATCATCGACGCATACCCCACTTTTATTGCTATAACTGCAACAATTCAACCAGAAGAACCAACATATCCTGAAGAGGGAGAGTGCCTTTTTCATTCACAGATGTGGGTGAAGGGGACCCCACTGCATTTTATTGTTGATAGTGGAAGATAGAAGAACCTCATCTCAGCAGAGGTCATCAAACAGTTGGGATTGTCGACAACACCATACCCGCATCCATACAACATCAAGTGGCTTCACCAAGGATGAGATCTTTGTGTCAGAAAACAATGTCAATTGTCATACGACATCCAGACCTTCAATGATGAGGTATTATGTGATGTTTCCCCACTAGATGTTTGTGATGTTCTCTTGGGCCAGCCATATATGTGGAAGCTCCATGTTATTTATGAGTCTCGACCCTGTAGTGTCGTTGTTACTTTGGGGGGGCATCTCTACATAATACCAGAGGTAGTTCCGACTATTGTTCCACCTAAACAGTTCCACAAGGTAGTATCTCATATTGCAAAATTCAGCTTCTTCACAATCTATTCAATAGGGGAACAAAAGAACACTGCAACCACTACAGCCTCACCCCAAGCACCTTCTATCCAACAAAAGCAGGTCGAGAAGGTTGCAACAAATAACAAAGATTCCTTCTTCACACCATCCTCTCATGTAGCTCAACTTGTTGAACATCCTCAGCCTCAACAGTTTCGTGACAAACTTCCACAAATTGAGCAGTGTGACGTCTCCAGCAAGGTAAGAAACTCACCAAGATGTAGATTCAACAAATGCTTTTTCCTCTCCCTCGGGCACTCAACGAAATGGAGAAAATTACTTCCTAAGGAGGGAGGATTGATCCAGGTGGATATCAGTGGCCACCCACCTTTTCCAACTGGCTAAAAATAGTTTTCTGGCAATTTTGGCAATTTACTATTTTTAGCAGTTTTAAACTTTCAGGGCCATTTTGAGGGCCTAAATGAAGGTTTTCGGGATAAAGATTCTCAATGATAATTGAAGTCATGATCGAGCCCCCAAAATGAATTTCATTGATGATACCTTTCCAACAGGATATCATACGCCTAAAATGGAGATCGTATGCAAAAGTTACGACCCCGTGAAGTTGATGTACTAACTTACCCAAACGGGGCCCACATGACTTTTGGCACTTCAACTCCTAGGGTTAGGTTTTTGGATGTCTATGGTTTTTGGAATTCCTTTCTATTGTAAAAAGGCCTTAAGAGCCTCATTGTAATCATATTCTTGTGAATGCGAGTAGTCGTCACATCTCTTCTCAGAGATAAATTCCCACCATTCAAGTGAGTCTTTCGCTCTATATTTTTACAACCTCTGTACATTTCTTTCATTAATAGAAATCGTTTATTACTATATATTTGTGTTTATGGTTACATGTCTGATACATTTCTGTTATATTATTGGATATCTTCGATATCTATGTGCATTTCTTTATTATATCTCCGCTCTCATTTCGTGTCAAAAATAAATCCAGATCATAGAAACTTGAGTCCTACAACCCCCCCTTCCTCTACCTCGGGTGAGACTTCATCTACTTCGCAGGTGTTTTCGAAAGGGCCGGTAGTTAGGGTTTTGTTGGTGCATTGTTGAAGCGTTGAACCCTAGTTTTTCCCCTGTGCCAACAATGTCGGTACTCTGGTGGGTGAGGAGAAGATGTCTCTGTACTCTTCCACGATCTTGTCCACTTGTTTCTGCTACAAAGAGAGGCTCTGTGTATAGGCCACAAATGTGGTGACGTCCTTCTTCTTACTATGAGCAAAGATCACAAATAATATGAACTTACCGGTCTATGAAATGACCTTGCTTCATTTCTTAGCAGAGATTAAAGAAATAGTGGTAGGTGGTGCTACCTCTGGTATCATGTACAATTGTCTACCCAAAGTAATAATAACACTGCGAGGTCTAGACTCATACACAACATGACACTTCCAGAAATATGGTTGTCCTAAAATAACATCACCAACTTTAAGTTAAGAAATATCACACAATACCTCATCTTTGAAGGGCTTGATGTCGTAGGGAATACGACATTATTGGTTGATACAAATATCTCTTCCTTGGTGAAGTCAGCCAATGGTGTAGGGTTGCAGGTGCAGTTTCGTCAGCAGCTCCATCCTCTTGAATACCTTTGTTGAGATCAGGTTCTTCTAATGCTGCTATCGACAATGAAATGAAGTGGATCCCCATTTACCCACATCTATGAGTGAAAGAGGTGCTCCCCTTCCTCTAGTTCTTCTGGTTTGCTTGGCTGGACTTTGGTGGTAGAGACAGTGGCACTTGGTTCAACATCGATAATTTGTTTCCCTCCTTCTGGATTTGATTCGAAATAATAATCAACCTTTGAATCGGAAGCCTTCAGCTCGACCACGAGTGACTGCTTGGAGCAGCATTCTTCAATGGTGTGCCAAGGGATTTTATGGTATTCACACCATTTTCCCATTTCCTTCTTCGTCTTCTCATTTCCCTTTTTGTGTTGCAACTTGGAATGGTTGTCCTAAGAGTGGAAATATTTTATCTGTCCCTTTCTTTGTGGGTTGGGGATGCCTTTTCCCTACTTCGGTTGTGAGGAGTTTACAAATCCAAACTCTGGCCTCTTATGCTTAAATTTATGCTTGATCTTAACATCATATCTATAATTCATACCCAATGAGGTGGTTTCAAGAAACTCCATTTCTGTTTGAATGTATCTATGAAAAAAACCGTGGTATTTGAGCACCAAATATCACTCAGAGTCTTTGATACCCAACTTGATGTGCAGGGTATGGAAAATATTGATGAAATTTGGTAATGTCTGGTCCCTTTCTTGATGCAGGGTGGTCCATCTGGTGTACTGGTCCTCATAAATTCCAAAAGGGTAGTACTATTCTTTATTAGCATCCGGGAAGGAATCCCATGAAAGGGTAACCACAAATATTGTAGATTACTCTATGGCCCTTTGCTTAGAGTAAGTGTCCCACCAGTCCTTAACATGGGGGATGACATTGAGGAGTGAAAAAGTAATCTTTTCCCTATCGAAAAAATTATGGAACGAAAAATATCCTTTGAGCAGATCCAACCATTTATCTATAGCATTCACATCTACCAGTCCTTCAAATAATGGAATATCAAAATTTTCATGTAACTTAAAGGGGGTTGCATGGCCGCTTGATGAAGGTGCTTCTCTTGTGGGCAACCACCGAAGGATATGTGCAAATTTGTCCATCATTTCATTCCTTTGTCACGCAAGGGATTCCTCAAGCAACATTTTGAAAGGATCTCCTACTCCATCCTCTTTATTTTCATCTCCCATGGGTTTTTGTTGGGCTCAGCACGACCGATATTGCAACGAATCAATTGGTTCAAGTCTGAACTTCTTGTACCCAAATCTTGTTGGGGACATGCACGAATAAAAATAAATAAAGAGAAGATCGCTCTAATACCACTGATCCGTATTTAGAAGAATAACAAACTAATTAACATATTGAATACAATAATCACATAGATATGAATAACAACACAAATATCCAATGAAAAATATCTTCTATTGAATAAATGAAATAGGATGAAACTCTAAAACTGCAAAACTAAAACACTTGCTCGAATGGTGGTAGATAACTTTGAGAAGAGATGTGGCTGCTACGCACATTCGTCTGAGAAGAATGATTACAATGAGGCTCCAGAGGCATTTTTGATATTACTCATGAATTTCAAAACCCTAGGCATCCAAAAACCTAACCCTAGGAGGTGAAACGTCAAAAGTCATGTGGGCCCTTATGGGTAAGTTGGTACCTCAACTTCCCGGGGTCATAACTTTTTTACACGACCTCTGTTTTAGGCGTGTGATAGCCTGTTGGAAATTTATTTCAGAGAACTACACATTACGCCATCAAAATGTGACTCTGTGTATAGTTTTACTATGTTGAGCCAAAAAAAAATTGTTTAGGACTCCAAAATGGCCTTGGAAGTACAACAAGATGTGTTGACATGAAAACATACAAAATAAGCTAGTTGAATTAGGTGAGAGGCCACCAATATCCTACTTGGAAGAGGTGTAGGGATTTAGAAAACCCCAAAAGTGTAGAACCCACAATTACAAAGTAAATAATAACATGTTGAACTAAAAAATAACAAGAGGAGACAATTGGAATAGGTGGGTGGTTACCAATATCCACCTGGATTAGAAAAGAAATTGGGTCGCCCTTTAATTCTTCCAATCATAACCCTCACACTCTCTCTCTCATGAAAATGGCTACGCCCAATTTCTCCTCTCCCCACCTTGCTTTACCACTTTTGGTTACTCCTCAGATCACTTATACCTGACGATCCGCCCTTCGGTGAGTCCCCTCTTCCTAAACCTATACATATTGTTCTGATGCGCACATCCTTCTTCCACCTTTGCATTGACATGACATGGTTTTTTCATCATTTCATCATCCACCTCCCTTTGAACTTGTCTAATGCACTATCATACTTCTGCCAAACCTATGTGACTCACATCTTCATCATCAACGAAGTTTGCATCATCAATGATGTCTCACCGATATTGTCCAAATGATTATCTTTTCCATGCACAATATTTTCACCAACTAAATTCCTTCCACTCACACCATTGCATCGCATTTTGTAAGCATCCCTAATTTTCCCTTCATTACATTACTTATCGACAAGGTTCGCCTATTAATCCCTGATGTGCTTCATGTTGATAAGTTTCACTCTCTTATCCTCTATATGTCAGTCGACAGATGTAGACCCTTCATCATCGTTAATCGCATCTAAGATGATCTTCTCCCTCTAACCAAAACCGATTAGCTCAATGTGGATCACTTTTTCCTTGAGGATTATCTCATCCCCCTCCCACCTCAGATCCCTTCTTGTTTCATTCATCAGTCAATATCCTTACAATTCTCAATGACTTAAATATCCACACCTATATAAAAAATATTCATTGATTTCCTATCTCACCTGATCCACTCTAGACCGCATTCATAATCAAGTTTGTCAGTGTCACCAGTAGCTCGTATTCATGTACCGCATCATCTTTGATATACACCTCTTGATTTTGTGGCTAAACATGAGCATGAAAGTGTTTTATATCATCATATAGGTTAAGTGAAGCATATATAGGTCTTATGTTGGCTCTGAAATGCATTGAATGTTAGTTGGTTGTTTTGATGGATTTATATTTTTATGCCCCTAACATATTAACTCAGTTTCAATGAATTATATAAGAGCATACATATCACAGATGACTTAGGAACTGACAGTTACAGATTCAGGTGAATCAATATCAAGAATGGGGCACATAATTCCATTGAAGACACCTTTGAGCACAAATTTTGGGTATTTTTCAAAGTGTATTTCTCAATGCAACTGACTAAAATAGCCATATTGTATATATTATGCAAGTACGATCTCAATGCAATTGACGAAATCAAAATCTGAGGTCTGAAAGTGCCAAAACGAAAGTTTAGGATTTCCTGCCAGGCAAGCCTTGATAGTCGTGGCCATCAATAGAAATGGACCCCCTCAAATTATGGAACAACATGTTTAGTTATCTTGATAGAATCATTTCTCTATGTTCTTCGCGTTGCAAAAAACGACACCTCAATTGAGCATCATATGCAGAAGTTATTGTCTTTCAAATTCAATCTCTCATTATCTCTTGCTGATTTGACACTTGAATTTTTTCCAATTTTTCTTTCCTCGGAAGGAGAAATTCTCTTTGAATCCTCCTAAGCGATTCATAAAATTTCCCTTCATTTCCTCTGATATGTATTAGAGTAGTTAGTTCAAACTCCTATGAACATAAGAAAATTCCCTCTCGTAAATTGACCATAACGTTTGACTTGGGTGTTGATTTTGTGCCTTCTTTATACCGTTGGAAAGGTATTTTTGAGATATAAAAACTCCTAGTTATATGAATTGAGAAATTCCTAAGCTATAGTATACTTATTTTTGTATTAATATATGACACCTTGTTGACATCATCGAATAACATCATAACTCGACTGCGAGTAGAGGAACCATGAATCGAACTCAAGGAAGTTTATAAATGATACTTTAATTATTTAATGCCCCATTTATTTGCATTCAAATGATTATTCTTGATAGTTTATTTGGATTTACTCTCATCTATTTTATGTTGAATGTTTTCAGGTACCGAGCGAAGAAGGATCATGCTCAACATTCTCATGATGAAATCTACAACTAAAGATGATGAAGGAGTAATAATGAATGATGTAGAAGTAAAGGAGGAGAAACAAAGAAAATAGTAGGAAAATGTATGAAGACGAAGTCTAAACCCTATGATGAAGATGCCCCTATACCCAAGGCCAGTCTTCACGATGCGCAAGGCACATATGGCGGAAATCCATGACATTTCACCAACACTAGGAGACAAATTCTAAATGTAACCATTGTTCTTGTTACTCATCATCACAAATAGGATGAGGATAAACATTGGAAGATGAAAGGTCACAGAGGGAGATGAAAGGTCAAAGGTCTTATTGAACCTCAATAAATACTAGAATAGAACCAAAAGAAAGGGATTTTTTTTTGGCTCTTCAAACATTGTATACTTATGCACTACTTTGGGAATACAGTGTCAACAAAAATTTGAGAGTTGTCCGAAGAGTTTTCATGTACTATTGCTGAAAGTTTTAATATGGAGAATCCATCAGGGCTGCAACCAGTAAAACAAATAGAAATGGTTGTCGGGCCAGAATCTGGATGGGTTCCCTATTCCAAATGGTGAGAGGTCTAATTGGGACTTCTTACCGGGGAGAACCCATTATTGTTGTTAGACTAATTTAGACCCGTCAACAAAATTAACGCTAGAAGGAGGGTCGGATGACAAGCCTGCCCACATGGAGTCATTTCATTTTAACTCTTAACCATCCCATGGAACCTCTCCATACCTATGTATGGGATGACCCTTTGAGTCTTCCAAGACCCACCGACGCCATCTCAATAAAGACAAACAATCTCTTGTCAAATCCCAAATTTGATGGTGAAGGGCATTTCTCTGGATTCACACATCTCAAATGATTTGACATCGCTCGATGAAATCTTAAGATTACACAGGACAATGAAACATGTTGACTATTCATCCTCAAATTTGAAGGGTGAATTTAAGCTTGGTTTAGGGAATAGTCGACGAAATCCATTCACACCTGGAAACAATTCATGGAAATGTTTATCGCAACCCATGAAGATTATGTATATGATGAACTATTGGATGAACTTTAAGGAATCTGTAGGCTCGGAAATGAACCTATGGATAATTTGTTCCTAATATTTATGCAAATTTGTCATAGGTTTAATATTGAAAATGATAAACCCTTAGACCAACTAATCTCTAATTGGTTTTCCTGTCTTGTTTCTGATCCTGAAAGGTGTGACCTAGATGATCAAATCATCTCTCATTCACAATATCCATGTTTTCAGATTTCTGTGGTGAGGAATTTCAAAATCATTTGCTGGAGAATCCACAGTTGGTGTCATTTTGTCATCGATGTTTCGAATCCGAATCAGGATTCATCATCAGAACCCTTTGAACATGCATTATATGCACTCAACAAAAGAGTACATATCATGCATGCTACAATTGTTAGTATGCATCAGTCAAATTTAAAGAGCATAATTTTAGATGTTGTTGTTAGAGATCAACATTACCTATAGGTAAAAGAAAGTTTACAGCGGGAAAACGTACAGTAAAAAATTAAAGAGTATGAGATTAAGGAAGATGGATTACTTATGCATAAAAATATAATTTATGTTCCTAGTTTCGGAGAACTTAGGAATTTGGTGTTAAATGAAATGTGTAATGTTCCATATGTTGGACATCCTTGTTACCAAAAAAAAATTGCAGTAGTAAGAAGCCAATTCTTTTGGCCTGGAATGAAGAAGGATGTTGATGATTACATTGCCAGATATATGGAATGTCAGAGAGTGAAGGATGAGCATAGACACCCAACGTGTTTTCTACAACCATTGCCAATTCCAGAGAAGAATTGGGAAGTGGTAACCATTGATTTTATAACTAAATTTCCCAGGGAAACAAGGCAACATGATTCCATAATGGTGGTTATGGATAAATTTTGAAAAAGGATGCTCATTTTGTTCCTATTAAGATGACTCATACAACAGCTAATATTGCATGAATTTACATGAAGGAAATTACTAGGTTGCATGGGATACCTAAGGAAATTGTTTCAGAAAGAGACACAAAGTTTACTTCAAATTTCTAGAGGGGTTTATTTAAAGGATTTGGTACAAATATAAATTTTAGCACAGCATACCATCCACAATCAAATGGGAAGATAGAGAGAGTCGACCAAGTAATTGAAGACATGTTGAGAATGTAGGTGATGGATAAACCATCTAAGTGGGAAGATTACTTACAATTGGTTGAGTTTGCCTATAATAATGGGTATCAAGCTTCATTGAAGATGAACCCATTTGAATATTTGTATGGTAGAAAATGAAATACTCCAGTGAGTTGGGACAACCCAACGGACAGAGTAGTACTTGGGCCAGAATTGCTCAAGGATATGGAAGACCAAATGGTTAGAATTAAGTGAAATTTAAAGGCAGCTCAAGATAGACAAAAAAATTATGTAGATAAGAACATGACAACTAGGGAATTTAAAGTGGGGGAGCATGTTCTCTTAAAAGTAAAGCACAAGAAGAGCTCATTGAAGTTGGGTAGTTGTACAAGTCTAACAACCATATTCTATGGGCCATTTGAGATCTTGGACAAAATATAACCAGTTGCATACATGATTGCATTTGTTGATTCCATGAATGTGCATAATGTATTTCATATCTCTTTTCTGAAAAAGTATGTACATGATCCTAACCCATGTTATTGACTGGCATTTGATTCAGGTAGAGCCAGAAGGAGAAATTTAGATCCAGCTAGTGCGCATATTGGACAGAAAAGTCAAAATGCTCCAGAATCAAGTTATAGAGATGGAAAAAATTCCATGGACCTACTACAGTCCTGAAGATGCTACTTGGGAGCATGAAGATTCCATGCGGGAAGAGTACCCGCAAATTTTTGAATAAATATTGAAATTTTGATTTATGTTTTGTATATGCACCGAGGACAATGCCAAAATAAGGGGGAGGGGAATGTAATAACCTGATTTTGAGTCCCCATATTAAAAATTGTATTTTGTTTATTTGATGAAAGGTTGGAATTCCCAAACAATTAAAGAAGGCAGCATGCCTAGGTAATGTAAAGCTTTGATCATTATTAATAATAAAATACAGCACTGACTATTAGATAGACAAGGAAAAGAGTTATAGGGGGATATGATTCCATGAGAGGAGGCTTAAGGGGCTAAGTCATTTTATCATATTTTATTTACCCATAATTTTTTTAATGGAGAGAAGTGGTTACATGTTCTTCTTAGGGAAAGGCCATGTGGTTCTTGATTTTCAAGTAAATATATAAACTCATTTTTGGTTTGTTTGGGGGTTCATTCATTGTTCATTGTTCACACTCTTCATTCTATTCTCTCCATTCAAACTTTCACTCATTCATTATTTCTCATTCATCCTCGATCTTGGTGGGGGAAAGGAAAAATGAATTGTTGGGAGAATTCATTGTTGGCTGGTTGTAGTGACCGGTGCTGGTTTATTCTATCCATGAATTAATGTATGCATGTCTGAGATGCATTGGCATGTACAAAATTTTATTCGAAGTTGTGAGCCATGAGATTCCCAACATGGATATTCTTGACCAAATGCATTGGAGCCCTGGAAGAAGATGGACAACCTCAGAGACTACGTGGCAGAGAAGGGGGTCCATTCTCTTGGGTTGTGTAAGCTTGAGAGAAGAGAGTTGGTGTACTTTGGATTGATGTATATTGAGGAATCTGTGAGAGATTGAGTGTTGGCTGGTTTGGGAAGCTAAGTGACACCCTTGAACTGTCCTTACGGATTCATAGCTCTAGATTGGGGGTGACCTGTTGTTGAGACTTGGAATAACAATGTATGTGGTTGGGTGGAACATCCTTGGTATGCAGCCAGTTGGTGAATGTTTTGATTAAGATAAGTTCTCTTTGTCATGTGTTTCTATATTTATATATTTATTTTCGATGTGTATTAATTATTGTCTCTGATATTCATATGTTATAATATGCATGTTTGCTGGCCAATGTTATGCATGGCATTATATTCATTTATTTTATGTTGTATCATGAATCTTGATTATTGCATGTGATGTTATCATGTTTCTTTCATGCTTCTTTATTAATTAAATTTTATTAGAATTCAAAATCAGTTTAGAAGTGAGTTTTGGAGTAGCAATGCTCGTCCTATGTGTGGTTGGGTACGTTACATGGAGGAAGGTGGAGAAATAGGGG
>JZKD02S1728066.1:293008-311681 GCA_000966675.3 Picea glauca
AGAAAGGGACATCACGTGAGAGAGTTGTTGTGGGTGAAAATTTCCCGATAGGGAAATAGAAGAGCCTTTCAGTTCTTCGGGCCAAGGAAGGAGGAAAGATCCTGTGAGCGGACGTGCCTGAAAGGTGCGCCTGCACCACCAAGTATTTAGGGGTTTTCTTGTTGTAAATATTATAAAGAGGCATGTTGTAAGGCTATGAAGGCTAATGATAATCCTGAATCTTTAGATGATGAATGGTTGATCTCCAAGTCTGTAATTTAGAGGTTGTTGGTCATGAAGATGTAAGCCAGATTGGCTACATTGTTGTTCTTGTGCAGGCAAGAGGGTGTGATGTCGATTGTGTCTTAGGTGTGGACCAAGGTTAGACATGTAAACTTTTATTCATATTGAGTAAGAAAACAAGAGAGAAGAACGCTCAAGGAATGTTGGTTTTCCCGATTTTGGGTTTCCAGGGTAAAATTTATGTGTACTATGTAATTTCTTTGCCATTTACGTTCTTGATTAAATTCTTCTTCTCTTCTGTTAGGTTTAGTGTGGAAGTGCATCTCATTTCCTCACAAGTGGTACTAGAGAAAATTTCAACTCTGACAAGTCTTATCATATCTTTGTTGTGCTTTGACGTGTGTATCATATCTTGATTCACCAATCTTGAATGTAAGAGCTAAACCCTAGGTATAGTAAGAGTTGTAAGTCATAAATTGTGTTAAATATTGTGGTAAAAACTGGCGAGCGGTTCAAGAATAGAGATAGGAAAATTCAATAGCCATAATTTTGAGCTTTGGAAGCTTAAAATGGAAGATCTTCTTGTAGATCAAGAACACTGGACATTGGTTTGTCTAGGTACCTAGCTCACAATCATGTTGATGGAAGATTGGGAGAAATGCAAAAGAAGAGAAATAAGTATGATTCAGATTTTTCTTACAGATTTGGTATTGCTAAATGTCTCAAGTGAATATTCGGACAAGAAAATGTGGGACAAGTTAGGAAGCTTATACTAGTTGAAATCCCTAGTAAATAAGCATTTTCTCAGAAATAAATTGTATCTTCTGAGAATGAGTGATGGAATTTCAATGAGTAAACATCTAACTGTGTTTAATACCTTTTTAAGTCAGTTATCATCCATGGATATTAAAATCATTGAGGAGGAGACGTGTATTAGCCTATTATGTTAATTTCCAGAATCCCGGGATAGCTTAGTCATGGATATAGGGAGTAATACAACCACACTAGTGCTAGAAGACGTGGTTGTTTCTCTATTGTGAGAAGAAATGAGAAGAAAGAACATGGAAGGATCAACCAAATATACTTTAGTGGTGAGAGGTTGACTGGTTGAAAGAGATAAAGCCAAATTCTTCGGTAGAAATTCTAAGTCGAAGGGTAGATCTAAATCCTTGGTTAATTCAATAAGAAGATGTTGGAAATGCGGTAAAACTAGGAATTACAAAAAGGACTGTAAGTCAAGGGTGATGGAAGTCAGTACGGGATCCGACGAGAAGCAGCCAACTGAAATAAAGACAACCCCAGATAAGGGAGGTGATGTGTACCTGGCGTTGACCAGTACATAGTCGGATCAAGGTGTTTGGTTGATCGACTTAGGAGAATCCTATCATATGACACCACATAGAGAATGGTTCTGCGAGTATGAAGAATTATGCAAGTATGAGCTATGCCCATCTATTTTGAGAATAAAAGAACCATCGCCATAAAAGCAGGCAACGCATCCAGTGCCCTGTATCACTAAAGAGAAATCTGCTTGATCGACCGCTCACAGAGGTAAGAAGCTCCACAAATATAGGCAGTACCCCATATTCAATCACAAATTTTGTATGCTCAGAAGTTCCTGAGACTATATTTGTCAAATCCCTTCAAAGTGCATTATCAAGTTTCATAACAAGATATTAACACCACAATTATAATTTTAGTGATTAAAATTTATTTTATAAAGATTAATTAAATAACAATAATTATGAATATATTCTCATGTGAATCGAAATCTCCACCTAAGTTTGAATCCCCACCTAGAAGTTCAAGTTTTATTCATGTGAGAAGAAGTATATTAAGATTAATTAAATAACAATTAGATTATAACAATTATGAATTAATATAATCAATCAGATTTTTTAAACTAAATAGTATTTAAGGATTGAAATTGCCTTTTTCTTCGAAATGGATACATTATCAATCAAGATTCATATAACAATTGCATATTACATAGAGGTGAGGCATATCGCCCATCTCGAGAATATCAACTAGTAGAGGAACTGCACAAGACTAGATGACTACATTGATTAGAGGATTACTTTATGAAGAGTGAAGGCATTAATAAAAGCTGGTAAGATTGCTTGATTGAAATAGACTTACGAGTTTGGTTGTTTCTTGTGACCAGACATGAAAGTTTCTTATCCTTATGGGTTTGAAAAGAAAAGAGAATCTGACTGACAGATAATATCTTTCATAAGTAAATGGTAGCAGCTTTTTTTTCTTGAATATTATCAGAAGTAATTGCAGAAAAAATCGAGCAATCACAAAGACAGTAGCTGGAAAATTATGCAACTGTACCCACAAACCTCTGCCACTATATATCAGTCTAAACACCACATTTCAACACTAACATAATAGTAATCTGAAATAATTGCCACAAACCTCTGCCACTATATATCAATCTAAACACCACATTTCAACACTAACATAATAGTAATCTGAAATAATTGCCAAAACCTCTGCCACTATATATCAATCTAAACACCACATTTCAACACTAACATGATAGTAATCTGAAATAATTGCCAAGAAAGGTTGCATTCTATGGTGCATATCAAACTCGGGTTTAAACATGTTTATCTATTCTATCTTCCAACATTTGTTAGAAAATACACGGAGTTATGAATTAGAATATTTAGATTAGAGTTATGAATTAGAATGTTTGAGATTTTGTAGTTTAAAAATTTATTTTAAAAACAATAATATAAATATATTTAAGTGTATTTGAATATTGTCTATACTTTCTATTTTTATATGAAAATAAAAACTCAAAATACTTAAAAATAAATAAATAAATAAAATTATATTTTATTTATAAAATTATTCTAAAACACAACAATATAACATACCTAATTGATTTATATTTCATACACAAACCATTATAAAAAACATTTAAACTTACTATTATAATAATAATGAAGATTGACATAAATTTATGTAAATAATAACGAGAATTTGAATCCAATTAGCCAGTGTGCATGTGAGCCAAGTGGGTGTTGCTCCATGGTAACCAATAGAAGAAAGTTCAATTCACAGCCAATGTTTTAGAGGTAAGTTCATCTTTGATGAAACCCTAAATTTTTAATTCCAACAGTAGCTGAACAAGCAAGTTTTCGATGGTTTCACAGCCAATGTTTTAGAGGTAAGTTCATCTTTGATGAAACCCTAAATTTTAAATTCTAACAGTAGCTCAACAAGCAAGTTTTCGATGGTTGCATTTCGACATGATGGACATTGTTGGTAAACTCTCGCCTAATAGTCATTTTCTGCTTTTAGAATGTATAATTTCACCATGAAATTTACTATGCTACCAATTGTCATGATTTCTCCTGCTAAATTTGATATTTTTGACATAACTATTCGGTTTTCTACAGAATGGATAATTAAACTTAAGTCTATTAAGAATTTCAAGGGATCTTTGTGTAAATTATATTATATTAAGAATTTCAAGGGTTCTTTGTATAAATTATATTATTAAATTAATATTATAATTTGACCTTTTTGATGAAAACAAGATGTTATTGTTGTTAACCAATTCAAAATTAATATTTTCAAATTTTGTAAATAAAATAATATTTTTTTTAATTTATAAAATTCATAAACATTATACAAATAAAAAACTAATATAATATTCAAAACTATATCAAACTTAAAACATAAATATAATTTTTTTTAATATATAAAATTAATAAACATTATACTAATAAAAAACTAATATAATACTCAAAGATATATCAAACTTAAAACATAAATATAGAAGTGGAAATTGTTGCTTTAATGGATTTTAACTCGGCAATGAATGTGCGAGAACGTGCACACTTTCTCCCAGGTTGGGGAGAGGTCACTAGTTCAAGCCTCGCTATGAGTCCCTCGGGCTGTTGCTTTCCACTCCCATATCATCCACTATGTGGGGAAGTATCATGGTGGGTTCCCAGCGGGTTAATTTCCATTGAAAAATAAATAAATAAATGAATGTGCATTGAAAGATGTACAACGACGCTCCTTTAAATATTATCATTTTTAATATGGTGTTCCTTTAAATGTTAAGGTGAAGCTTTCATTCACTCAACATGGTTTTCGAACAATAATATTTGTGAGGTAATTTAGGGGTTTTAACTCGTTTTATGAAAAAACGAAACTTTTAATACACTGGGCAGAACAATAATATATGTGTGATAAGTATTTAAATTTAGTTTTTTTTTTTTATGATTTAGTTATTCTTTATTAATTTAAAAAAAAAAATTGTTGTGTTTAGGTAAGGGTATTTAGTCACATCTGTATATGTGACTAATTACAAAATAGAATTGGAAATTTAAAAATATAAAAAAAAATTGAAATTTAAAAAAAAATCATTTTAATAAATATAATTTTAAAAACTTTACAAAACTTTGTGGAATTTGTTTTTGACACAATGAAGTCAATGTTATTTGTATTAGAATGTATTGTTATATATTAGAGCAAAAAAAATCTCATTATGCTTCTTATGACCATTGATGGTCTTGGAAAATTGGGCTAATAAAATTATCTAGAAATTTATATATGGAATTCATTACATTTGTACATTGTTTTGCTTCTGGCTCTGATGGTTCACGGTCCACCCAACGATGTGGAATCGAGATGCTGAGAGTGGAGATCTTGTGAGGATTCTATTGAGGGTTATCTCTGAGAGCTTGGGCTTCCTTCCAAATACATAAACACGGTACATGGCGACTATTCGTTGCACATGGCCTACAACTTCTATGCGGCCTATCCAAATCTTGAGCAAACTTTGGTTTTAGTAGACTTTATGGGACGAAAGAAAAATTCTAAAGTGCAATGCATCCCACTTCCAAAAGATAAAGTATCTCATATAGAGATTGATTGTAAGGAAAAGAAGGCTCCAAAGATGATTGCACATATCCCTCTAATTTAGTTGATCACTCTTCAGATCATCGGGAAGAGTCAGTAGAGCCATAAGGGCATACCTAGAATCATTGCAGTGAACAGGAAGAGACCAACATGGTCTTGTGATACTTTGCAAGATGCAAAGGGGATACAAATATATGGCATTGATTAGCCATATCATGAGGAGGAGCATATGGCTCCACCAGTGGTGAGGCAGGCGACCCCACCGAGTATTAGCTAAGAAGGAGCTAGAGTTCAAAAGGAGTCATCCCTTGGATCTAGTAAGGAGGAGAAACCTCCCCAGGAAATTTCACAAGATATCAAACTTCATAGGAGTTCAGCACATGCAGAGGGAGAAGATGGCTTCGGAGATTATATAGACTCATAGGCAATCAAGTTTCAAAGAGAGCATGCAAAATCATAGTGAGCTCGATATTAGAATGAGTCAGTGGCTTAGATAATTTCATTTAGAAAGTATTCCTCCTCAGATTTAGATGGGAGAGAGAGAGAAAGAGAGAGTTGTATTCTAGGATTGACAAACATATGCCATGAGTTGAGGAGGCTTTAGAAGCTTCGAGGAGATATGAGACCTCCTAAGAGGATTCCCTTGTTTTAGAGGCTTCAAAGGCTTCGAGGAGATATGAGACGTCTTAGGAGGATTCCCTTGTTTCAGTGACAGAGGAGGAAGTCATTCAGAAGGACTGGGATATGGATTTTTCCTTGGTTCTGAGACTAGAAGGGAAGTCAGTGGTGACTTCCAAGTTGATCTACAACATCAAGCATGTTGCAAATAGAATATTAGAGATGTGCAAAGCTTGATTTGTGGCCAGAGGATTCTCCCAACAAGAGGGAGAATATTATGATGAGACACTTGCTCCAGTAGCCAAAAGAAGTATACATAGAGTAGCCACAAGATACATGAGAAGGAGTCTCGTGTATGAAAATTGAAGACATATTTGTACAGACTTAGGCAGACACTCAGGGAAGGATATGCCGGATAGTTATTTTGATGAGCTTCAGGGTGGTTTCCCCTTGATATTGGATGTCATGTTTCTTATAGGGGATGATGAGATTTTCCTTATCCAAGGAAAGTATACTATTGAGATCTTGCAGAGATTCGGGATGATGCATTGTAATTCCATGGATACACCTATGATGACAAACCAGAAGCTCTTGAGTGATTCATCTTAATATTTGGTGGATTCCACGATGTACATACAATTAATCAGATCCTTGATGCACCTGGTTAACACCAAGCCTTACATATGTTTTGATGTGAAAACTTTGATTCAGTACATGGTTGAGCCTAGATATATACATTGGATAGCTACAAAACATGCGTTGAGGTACTTACATGGTACAGTTGGATATGGATTAAGATATGTCTCAGATAGAGATGTGAAGTTGCAGGGTTATACAAACTCTAACTGGGAAGGGAGTGTAGTGGACTGAAAAAGTACATCTGGATGTTGCTTTAGTTTGGGATCAGGCATGATCTCATGGTTAAGTAGGAAGCAGATATCAGTGGCACTCAATATAGCAGAGGCATAGTATATTGCAGCGAGTGTTGCAAGTCGTGAAGCAATATGGATTTAGAAGTTGCTTGCAGGGCTATTTGATCTAGATTTGGAGCCAACTTTGATACATTGTGGTAATCAAAGTTGAAAAAATCATATATAGATCAAATACCATTACATCTGAGACATAGTGCATAGAGGAGTTGTGGAGCTCTGGTACATATCCATAGATGAGAGGATAGTGGACACTCTCACCAAGCCTCTGTCTAGAGTGAAGTATGAGTACTTCAGAGACAACCTTGGCATGATGTATAATGTCCAACCTCGTTGAGAGGGAGGTGTGGTGATCCAAAATCGAATCCAGAAGCCTGACAGGGCTTGAAAAATGCTCAAAAATGAAAGTGCTCGGAATGCAACGAAACCAGTGCCATTGCGTCTGTCTCGTCTTCCGGATTCCGACGGTATATTTACTTTGTCAAATGGGCTCTTTATGGAGAAGATATCGCGTTCTGTCTAAAAAGTCAAACAGGTAAAAAAAGGGATGACTGTACAGTCCGTACAGTCCACATGTCATGCTGACTGTGCAGACCGTACGGTCCATACAGGTGACATGGAAGCTCCAAGAGATGACACGTGGCAACCTCAAGTGACGACACGTGGAAGAATGTGATAGGATGAGTTGGCGTACGGATGGACCAATGCAGGGGTGACACATGTCACCACTGTAAGGGTGATACGTGGCACGGATGATGTCAGCAGCTGACGTGGCAGGATGACAGGGCAGACGTACAGGTTGACGTGGGAGGCCGACAGGGCAGACGTACAGGTTGACGTGGCAGACGTACAGTGGCAGGCACATGGGCCAATCGACAGTTGACACGCGACATATTGTGGTTGGTTGGTTAGGTGCCACGTGGCCCAGTCAAGGGTTGCCACGTGGCACCCCGTAATTGGCTGTTGTGTTTTGGTAAAATTGTTGTGGTTTGGCCGGGGGTCGAACCCACGACCTCCTATACGGGAAACGGACTGGCAGGGCTGGGCTAACCGCCCACCAGACCGGTGGTTCTTGTTAACCCTACGACATATTTACTATTTGAATTTGAATTATGGTTCAATCTGCATGGAAAAGGGCCGGGGCTTAGCCCCAGCCCTCGGTTCCATATACATTGCACGGGACCACGCCACGTAAACGGGTGCCAAAACATAACACAGAGCGCAGGGATGTATGGGTAGGGGTCTAGCCCCCGATCCCCGGGCGGTCTCATATGACCCGAGATCAATACCCTATGTGCGCTGTTATAACAGTTTGCCAACGACCGAGAGTTAGCGCAAAAAGGGGGGGCTAGCGTACAGCCCTTTGGGCTGGCGCTCGGCCACATGGACCATATGACCCTGCCAAGAGGGCACGCGCCGGACGAAGGGGGATTAGCGCCCATATTATAGTTATAAAGTGGGTTTTTTTTATTGTTAATCAACCTATTTTTAATTGATTTTCTCCATTTTTGGGGAATATTGGGCATTTTTGGAGTCTAAATTTTGGGAGGAAGTTGGAGATGAGCAACCAAATTCCTAGATATATAACCCAGACCTGTTTGAGCCTATGAGGGGGCATTCAGGGCAGAGTTATGCTGAAGAGAAGCCAAGCCAAAGTCATTTTGATGCAGAGAAGATTTTGAGAAGGAGACGCTGTCGGATCATTTCTGGGAGCTCCGGACATCCGTTTTGCGTGCCGTTTTCTTTGCAGGTTTCTAGAGATCTGGACGAACATGACCAGATTAGTCTTGTAGCCATTTGGAATTGAAGAGATGTACTTTTGAGATTTTGAGAGAAATAAAGAAGCCTCCCCACAGAGACAAAGGCCCGGAGACGTAGGCAAAGTTGTGCCGAACTTCGTTATCAATCTACGTGTTATGGTTTGTTGTCTATTATTTCATTTCAAATCTGCATATATGTATATGGCTGTCATACTTCCTCTTCTTTCCTCATTCTTTCGCTAAGTTTCTCAAATGGTTAATTAATGCATGCAAAATTAAAACTCAACCATAAGTCATTAAAAGATCCTACGGATCATGTGGTGTTTCTCCTCCAACCGGATAATCCCTTTGGCCAAGGGTTTCCTAGATCAGTAATGTGAGGTGACTAAGGGAGTAATGCACATCCAGATACTAGTCTTGCCTAATCCATGCTAGGTGACTAGGTGTGAATAAGACTATTGGGAGAGGCGAAACATCACAACATAGTTGTAGGACTATGGCAGTAATTGTGTACTACTATGGTGGTTGTGTACCACTAGAAGTGATTGTGTGTCATTGGAAAGTAGTAGTGTGCTACTATAGTGGTTGTGTACCACTAACGATGACTGTATGTCGCCAGAAAGTAGTTTTGTGCTACTACGATGGTTTTGTACCACTGGAGGTAGTTGTGTACCATTGGACAATAGTTGTGTAATAAAATGACTTGGCAGCAATTGTGTTCCATTTGATGGCATAGTAGTAGTTGTGTGCTACTAGTTGATTTTCATGGAGACTACCAAACCACTTGGAAGTATTTTTTTTCTACTAGTTGATTGCAGCATAGTCATAGAGACGGTGGTAGATGATTTGAGATATCAATGGCATGGTAGTAGATCTGTACTACTAGTTGATTGCAGAGTATTCATTGGACTACTAGATGAAGACAATGTGGAAAGACACCTCCCTAGCTAAGAGGGAGTGTTGATGTTTCGATAGCTATGGGAGGTATTTTCTCTTGGAAAATTTTTCTTAGAGAAGAAGAAAATTCCATGAAGTCAAATGAAGACCATTGAACAGTTGAAGAACACCCCAGAAAAGAATAAAGTGAAATAGAATACCACAAAAGAGAAGTCGACCCACGGGAAATAATAATAAAGTGGAAATATAATTTCCAGGAAGAGAATTCGGCCCACAGAAATAATAAATACCTAGAATAAGAAGTTGTTGGGTTGTTATATTATTTGCAGTGAAAGTATAGTTAAGGTAGATTGACTGACGATGGAAGTGGAGGTGGATCGATAGCAAGTTGAGGGTCGAGGTAGATTGAAAACATGTCGAAGATTGAGGTTAGTCGACCGGGTAAAGTCGAATTCAAAGTTCGAGGTGATTCGACATGGTAAAGGCATCGACAACAATTCGAAGAGGTCAACCAAAGAGGTCGACCAACGCGCATGTGGCGACCCAATGAATATCGAATGAAGGTTGATCGGTAATCCGATTTGGAGTCGAATATAACAAAATCTTGAAATGTGTGGGATTTGTAGCCGATGATCTGCATGGATATGTAACCTCGTTTGGGTGCCAAGTCCTTAGGTTTTTTCCTCTTGTAAGTCCTATAAAGAGGCGTGTTGTAAGGCCGTAAAGGCTAATGATAATCTTGAATCTTTATATGATGAATAATTAATTGCCAAGTCTGTAATTTAGAGGTTGTTGGTCATGAAGATGCAAGCTGGATTGACTACAGGGTTGTTCTTGTGCAGGAAAGAGAATATGATGTTGATTGTGTCTTAAGTGTGGACCAAGGTTAGACATGTAATCTTTTATTTAGATTTAATAAGACAACAAGAGAGAAGAACGCTCAAGGAATGTTGGTTTTTCTAGTTTTGGGTTTCCAGGGTAAAATATCTATGTACTGTGTGATTTCTTTATCATTTACGTTCTTGATTAAATTATTCTTGTCTTCTACTAGGTTTAGTGTGGAAGTGCATCTCATTTCCTGAAAAATGGTATCAGAGAAAATTTCATATCTGACAAGTGGTATCATAAATGTGTTATGCTTTCACATGTGTATTCGATCTTTATTCACCAATATTGAATGTGAAAGATAAACCCTAGGTATAGTAAGATTTGTAAGTCATAAATTGTGTTAAAGATCGTGGTAAAGAATGATGACCAGTTCAAGAAAAGAGGTAGAAAAATTCAATGGCCATAATTTTGAGCTTTGGAAGCTTAAAATGGAAGATTTTCTTGTAGATCGAGAACAATGGACATCGGTTTGTCGAGGTCCCCCGCCGACATTCATGTTGATGGAAGAACAGGAGAAACTCAAAAGAAGAGCAAGAAGTATGACTCGGCTTTGTATGGCAGATTCAATACTGCTAAATGTTTTAAGTGAAGATTCGACCAAGAAACTATGGGACAATATGGGAAGCTTATACCAGTCGAAATCCTTGGTAAATAAGTTATTTCTCAGAAATAAATTGTATCTTCTGAGAATGAGTGATGGCAGTTCAGTGACTGAGCATTTAAATGTGTTTAATACCATTTTAATCAAGTTATCGTCTGTGGATATTAAAATCACCGAGGAGAATAAGTGCATTATCCTTTAATGTTCTTTTATAGACTCCTGGGATAACTTAGTCGTGGCTATAGGGAGTAATACAACCACACTAGTGCTAGAAGACGTGGTTACTTCTCTTCTTTCAGAAGAAATGAGAAGAAATAACATGGAAGGATTGACCAAAGATGATTTAGTGGTGAGAGGTTGACCGATTGTGTAGTATTCCAGATATAAAATAGTATGCATAAAAAAAATATTTTAGCTAGAAACGGTAGAGAAGCAATGATATAATCAAAACAATACCAAAATAATACCATAATAACACCAGAAAGAGAACTTTGATTATTGATGTCAATGTTCACTTGCCTCTTCGAGGGGGAAACCTATAACATAGCACATCTCTATTACAATAATATCCAAGACAAAACTTATCATACCCTCTACTCCTATTTATACTAAATATGTCTATCCAAAAGAAAAATCTAGAAGAAGATCCTTCTAGAAGTGTAAGCTTCTATTAGGGTCTTCTTACATTTGACCTATTCTTCCTTATTGCTAGGCCTTATTAATATTTTCCTTTATTACATGGAAATATATTATTCTACCTACATGAGGGGTTAGGGAGATTAGGTCCCCAACATGTCCTTCCCCTTAAAAACAACCTTGTGCTCAAGGCTTGAGATGAAGAAATTGTTGCAGAATGGTAGATGGTTCCCATGTGGCATCTAATGGAGTTGTATATTTCCACTGGACTAACACTTCCTTGATGGTGCACTAACGCAGACGACACTCACGCGGGTCCAAACCTGCGTGTGGTTGTAACTAGATGGAGCCTTCTTCATCCAAATTGGGAAGGTTGGTTTGAGTTTGGCACTTAGTTCCAATCACCTTCTTTAAGCAAGAAACATGAAAAATCTGGGACTTCAAGTCTTCAAACTCCGATGATCTCAATTCTCAAAATGGAAATCCACTTTGGATTTCCCTCGGAGTACGAGATCTGTTGACAAGTGTCTCCTCCCAGATCAACGAATCACGACTCTTCGAATCTTCGCGCTTTGGGAGTTTCAAGTCTCAAACTCGACTCTTTATGAGCTCGCAATATCTATCGACCCACACTCCTCTAGATCTAATGGTCCAGATCTCATAGGGATTTCGCGTATCATGGAGTCAAAAGACTCTTCACCTCCATTCTCCCGATCTTCGAAATGCTGAAATTCTCCTTGGACAATTAACGGTCCAGATCTCTCCTCAATCAACAGTTGGGATCTTCTCACGATTTCATGTTTCGTGAGCTTCATGAATTTATCCTTTGACTTCTTTCAGTCGTGAGTCAATGAAATGCTAATCGTTCACCACACATCCCTTCTGATGGACGGTTCTGATGATGTTGGGATTTCACGACTTTGAAAAACTCTCTCTCCTGTGAAATCCCAAAGAGTTAAAACTCATGCATCTTCCTTTGGATCCAACGGCTGTTGGTCCACATGCTTAGATCTAACGGTTGAGATCTGGTTCCTCTACGCTCATTCCTCTTTTTCTTCCTTCGCTCGCTAGACATAGATCCAATGATCCAACTTCTTCTCCACAACCAAATTGGATGGTTGTTGTTGCTCCTCCACGTGAGCTTCAGAATTTCTTCGACTTAGAAGATTTTGTCTGTGTTCGAAAGGTCTCGACCTTTGAAATTCTTCCTGTGAAACCAACTCCTTTGGGTCTCGCTTCGCTCTTGTAGCATTATCTCTTTTGAGCTTCCGGACCTAGAATAAGTCTGTCTCTTTCACACTCTCTTCGTTATCCCTTCTGAACTTGGTCTCCTTGAAGAATTTGATCTCCCATGCACACCTTGCGTTTCTTGGATTTCGTCAAACTCATAATACGAAGGATTTCTTGAACAAGAAATACTTATCACCCTCCCAGTGTTCTTCTGCTCGATGCACTCCTTGCAAATCTTTTCCTCACAGAGTATTCAGTAACTCAGTTTCTCCCAAACTCGACACAGAGTTCTTCTGTGCACACTTGCACCGGCTCAATGCCCACCTGGCATATATCTATAGAGTCTTCAGTAACTCTGGTTCTCTCTGAACTCAATATAGATATATTCACATGCACTCCTTGCACTCGACTGATGAAGGTTCAACGGTATCCCTCCTGAGATTTCCCTTGAGGTTATACCTCTATCAACGCACTCTTTGCGGACTATGTGCACTTCTTGCACTCAGAAACTCAAATATGAGAAACAATTGAAACTCATGAAATACTTCACCAGTTATGCATTCAAAACATGAAAATTCATAAAAACATATAAAGCATACATAAACACACGATATGCAGGAAAAACTGCTTTTTTATTATCTCTGTGTGTCTATACAGATGTTTACAAAAACACTGGACTGTAACAAAGTCCCAGTTTTCTCAAGCTCTCTCTCTTAGAACTATTCTACCTCCTAAGGCCTCTCTACCCAAGCCTCGCTATCCTTCTCTGTCTATTTTCCTTATGAAATATGATATAGGATCTCCTCACAAAAGAGGGGCTCTGCGAGCTCGTCCTCTCTCACCTAACCTCATCTATTACATTGAAGTTTTCATAAATGTTTACCCAAAACTGAATAAGATTTGGGCCTGCTACAAGCAACCTTTTAAATGAAATCCAACCACTACCTGTACAAAGGCATGGCCCGACATTTACAACCTTACAACTCAAAAATCCGTATAGGATTATTTCAAATTAAAAAAAATGGGAGGTTTAATGCCTCTCCCTTTCTCCGTTGCATGTTTGCATGCTGGCACATTTGTTGAGGTGGAGCAATGCTCCTGCATCATACTCCCCTGCTAATAAAAACATGAGCTCCTACTCATGAGCTCCCCTTCTCTAGTGTTGAAATCCTCCTGGATCCCAAATTCTCTTATGGAGTTGTCCTCCTGCTCCTCTCCAACTATGTTGTTGTTGCTGCTACTTCTTCTATTTCTTCCCTGCTGCTATGGTAGGCTCTCCTCTACTCAACTCCCTTTTGTTGTCTGATTCTTGCACTGACCTCAACATCAACTTCCTGATCTCCTCTATTACTCTGTACAACTGATCCAGTGGCTGACTCTTCTTATGCAGTCTTCTCTGTTGCAACTCTTCCGTCTTATCAGTGGGTAGATCTACTTGATCTCCCATGTTGTCTTTATCTCCCCTTGTGGAATTGAGTTGCCACTCTATTGCAGATTCCAGTCCTACAGTCTCATCACTAAGTTGTTTCTCAGCTTCTTATTGTGCTAGCATGTTTCCACCTCCTTCCAACTGTTTCTCTGGCTGGTATGCTCCTCTATCTGTCTCTAATTTGACCTATTGGATGTGAAAGCTTTAAACCATTACCATTTTCTCTAGGGCTTCCAGTTCTTCATACAGATCAGCAAAGTCCATGATGTCTACTTCCTCTTCTTTTGTAAGCTCCAATGCTATAGTCATCTCCTGTTCGGCTTCCTGGCTGAAAATTTTGAGCAATTCGGCTGAATGTTCTTCTCCTCCTGCTAGGGTAGACATCAGTGTCTTCTCCATTTCTTCCTCTTTCACAGTTTCTTCTGGTTTTCTTTCTTCTTCTGCTGCACTTTCATCATGTGCATTGGCCTCTACCTAGTTGTTTGGTAGGAATATATTTATCCCTCCAATAATCGGAATGCTCCTCTGATCGTCCTCTTGGATGGTGAAAGTTTTTAACTTGTCATCATGTTCATTCACGTGGTCTGCAAATCCACATGAATCTCCATATATCAGCACTCCTTGTTGACATGAACTCACTCCTGAGCTTCTGAGACTTTCAAACAATCTCATTTCTTTCTTCCTACCCACCTGGCAATTTGGGAATTCTCTACTACCCACCTGGCAGTCTATGAGATCAACTGATCCCATATCGTTGCCCACTTTGCAATATGAAATTTTGACACTACTCCCTTGGTAGTATACGAGACCTCCACTAGGTCTATTTTCATTTCCCACTTGGAAATTTGAAATTCCATTTTCGCCCACCTCACAGTTTATGAGATCTTCATCTGATCTCTCTTTCTCCTCCTCATCACTGAGACTCTTCCCATCTTCTGGCTCATAGATGTGAACCACTTCCTCTTCACCTATAAGGCTTTCAACATACCTCAACCATCCTCTTAACAAAATTCGTTGTTCTCTGAACAATATTTCCTTTACTAGCCATTTCACTCTCTTCTTCATGGGCCATTCATACACTGAATGTATCTTTCCATCCTGCTGCATTTTAAATGCAAGCTTCTCCATTCTGGTTCTTATCTCATTGAACTACATATCCAAATCTAGATTGTTCTTCTTCTACTGGTCTTTTCTTTGACCATGTCCATGGCCTTTAGTAGCCATTTCCACCTTCTACCTACCCTCCTAGTAAGTCTATGGATCACTCTTCATCCGTGAGCATCTCCATCTTCTCCCGCAACTCACCCGACTATTCAAAATTTTTTTGCTACGTCCATGCAACAACCTTCTCACAGAGTGTCAGTACTCTGCTTCCTTCACCTGCCGCATACAAATGAATCTCTATTTCTGATACCACTTGATGTTACCAGAATTTCTCCTTTGTCTGCTGCCTGCAAGAAAATTTTCATCTCCTAGTACTAGTCGATGTAGTCAAACCATATCCTTCATCTCCTTTGACTGAAGTCTACAGATGAATATCAAGCTATGATACCACCTGATGCATCCCCCCTACTCCCCCATAGGGTTGCGCAACCTCCTGGTCTTGGATCTCCGATTATCAAGTCAAAAGACTCGTTGGGACCTTAAAGGTCCCCCTCTATATCTAAAACAAAGGCCCCCTCGGCTTCTTGGTGCAGGTCTGATAACAACTCATGACCTTCCCCTTTCGCTCTGTGCGAAAAATCAGAATGAAAACATTAGCTCCCTTTTGGATAATCCCTCACTTGATATGACATGGGGCTATGACCATGTGATTGTGGCCGCGGTCATAAGCGACCTGGAGTTAACCCACTTTTGGGGCCACAATACTCCTACGACCTCCACACATCCCCTTGGCGAAACCACGGTTCAAATTGCAGCCCGCCTTTGATCCCTTAACATCCTCGCAACTTCTGGCCCCGCAATGACATGGGATCGTCGATCTAACGATCTTGACAATAACGTCCAAATCGACGTTCAAATCTATGCCCTTCTTATCTAGGGACCATATCAACTCTCTCTGAATCAACGGTCGAGGTTCTCTTCACAGTTCCAGACTCCAGGAGTTTGAAATCTCATACTCAACTTCCTTCCGTACCTCACTCTTCCAGAGTTAGCGATCTTCGGACACCTGTCCTTCTAACCAATGACCCTGTCTTCACCTGGGTGTTTGACTTTTCAGCCTAGATCGACGATCCAACAGCTCCTTCTCCATCGACAATCGAGATTTCTTCCGGGGCTGTGGACTTTTGAGATTTCAAATCTCAAACCCCTCTTTCTCAATGAATTTCACCCGTAGTCTAAGATCCACTGACGTGTGTCCCTCCTGATCTAACGATCGAGGGTTACATTGGGAGTTTACTTGAAGTTAACAGATTTGCGCCACATCTACTCTGAATCCAATGGTCCAGATATTATTCCTGGACTTCGGGTGTTCACACTTCGACAATCTCAATTCTCAAACTAGAAATCCACTTTGGCTTTTCCCCAGAGTACGAGATCTGTTGACAAGTGTCTCCTCCCAGATAAATGACTCATGGTTCTTCAGCTCTCCGTGCTTCGGGAGTTCCAAGTCTCAAACTTGACTCTTTATGAGCTCACGATATCTGACGGACCACGCTCCTCTGGATCTAATGGTCCAGATCTCGTTGGGATTTCACGTATCGAGATTTCACGTATCACGGAGTCAAAAGACTCTTCACCTCCGTTCTCCCGATCCCCGAAATGCCAAAATTCTCCTTGGACAATTAATGATCCAGATCTCTCTTCAATCAACAACTCGGATCTTCTCATGATTTCCTGTTTCACGAGCTTCACGAATTTACCCTTGACTTCTTTGAGTCGCAAGTCAGCGAAATGCTAATTGTTTTCCACGCGTCCCTTCCGATGGACGGTTCTGATGATGTCGGGATTTTGCAACTTTGAAAAACCCTCTCTCCTCTGCAACTCCATGCATGTTCCTTTGGATCCAATAGTTGTTGGTCCACGTGCTTAGATCTGACGTCTGATATCTGGTTCCTCTGCGCTCGTTCCTCTTCTGCTTCCTTCGCTCACTAGATGTAGATCCAACGATCCAGCTTCTTCTCCACAACCGAATTGGACGGTTGTTGTTGTTCCTCCACCTGAGCTTCATAATTTCTTTTACTTATAATATTTTCTCTATGTCTGAAAGGTCTCGGCCTTTGAACTTCCTCCTGTGAAACCAACTCCTTTGGGTCTCGCTTCGCTCTTATAGTGTTATCTCTTGTGAGCTTTCTGACCTAGAATAAGTCCATCTCTTTCACACTTGCTGTGTTATCCCTTCTGAGCTTGGTCTCCTCGAAGACTTTGATATCCCACGCACACCTTGCATTTCTAGGATTTCACCAAACTCAGAATCCAGAGGATTTCTTGAACAAGAAATACTTCTCACCCTCCCAGCGTTCTTCTACTCGATGCACTCCTTGCAAATATTTTCCTCACAAAGTATTCAGTAACTCTGTTTCTCCTGAACTTGACACGGATTTTTTTTGTGCACACTTGCACCGGCTCAATGCCCACATGGCAGAGCTCTACAGAGTCTTCAATAACTCTGGTTCTCTTTACACTCAATACAGAGATCTTCCCGAGCACTCCTTGCACTCGGCTGATGAAGGTTCAACGATATCCCTCCTGAGCTTTCCCTTGAGTTTAGACCTCTGTCAACACACTCTTTGCGGACTGTGTGCACTCCTTGCACTCGAAAACTCAAAGATGAGAAACAATTGAAAATCATGAAATACTTCACCAGTTACGCATTCAAAACATGAAAATGTATAAAAACATATAAAGCATACATAAACACATGATATGCAGGAAAAACTTATTTTCTATTATCTCTATGTGTCTATACAGATGTTTACAAAAACACTGGACTGTAACAAAGTCCCAGTTTTCTAAAGCTTTCTCTCTCAGAACTATTCTACCTCCTAAGGCCTCTCTACCCAGACCTCTCTATCCTTCTCTATCTATCTTCCTTATGAAATCTGATACAAGATCTCCTCACAAAAGAGGGTCTCTGCGAGCTTGTCCTCTCTCACCTAACCTCATCTATTACATTGAAGTTTTCATAAATGTTGACCTAGACCTGACTATGATCTAGGCCTGCTACAAGAAAAAATTTAAATGAAATCCAACCACTACCTGTACAAAGGCATGGCCCTCCATTTACAAACTTACAGCACAAAAATCTGTATAGTATTATTTCAAATTAAAAAAATGGGAGGTTTAATGCTTCTCCCTTTCTTCGTTGCGTGTTTTCATGCTGACGTGTTTGCCGAGGTTGATCGATGCTCCTACATCAGTTTCCTAGATCAGTCATGTGAAGTGACTAAGGGATTAATGCACAACTAGATACTAGTCTTGCCTAATGTAGAAATTTCGATACAAATTAATGTATTCCTACGATTCTCCTGATCTAACAATTACCGCAACTTGTTAAATACAGAATCGCTTCTACTATTATTGCAGAAGCAATTTAAACCACGATCTCAACCACAATGCACAAAGTGAAATATCA
>JZKD02S1728066.1:316687-333666 GCA_000966675.3 Picea glauca
TTACAATTCCAAATCACTCAGTTATGAATGAGATAATAGATTAATATTTATTGTCTAATTTAATTAAGGGAAAACTAAATTAGACACATGTTTCTTGTTGACTTTTCAACACCTAATCCATGCTAGGTGACTAGGTGTGAATAAGACTATTAGGAGAGGGGAAATATCACATTGTAGTTGTAAGATTATGACAGTAGTTGTGTACTACTACGGTGGTTGTGTACCACTAGAAGTGACTATGTGTCACTGGACAATAGTAGAGTGCTACTACGGTGGTTGTGTACCACTAATGATTACTGTATGTCACTAGAAAGTAGTCGTGTGCTACTACGATGGTTTTGTACCACTGGCGGTAGTTGTGTACCATTGGAAAATAGTTGTGTAATAAAATGACTTGAAAACAGTTGTGTTCCATTGAATGGAATTATAGTAGTTGTGTGCTACTACTTGATTCTCATGGAGACTACTAGACCACTTGGAAGTAGTTTTTTCCTACTAGTTGATTGCAACATAGTCATAGATACTGTGGCAGGTGATTTGAGCTATCGATGGCATGGTAGTAGTTTTGTACTACTAGTTGATTGTAGAGTATTCATTGGACTACTAGATGAAGACATCATGGAAAGATACATCCCTAGCTAAGAGGGAGTGTTGATGTTTTGGTAGCTATGGAAGGTATTTCCTCTTGTACAATTTTTCTTAGAGAAGAAGAAAATTTCAAGAAGTCAAAGGAATACCATTGAACAGTTGAAGTACACCTTGGAAAAGAATAAAGTGAAATAGAATACCACAGAAGAGAAGTCGGCCCATGGGAAATAATAATAAAGTGGAAATATAATTTCCAGGAAGAGAAGTCGGCCCATAGAAATAATAAATACCCAAAATAAGAAGTTGTTGGGTTGTTATATTATTTGTAGTGAAAGTCTAGTTAAGGTAGATCGATTGATGATCGAAGTTGAGGTGGATCAATAACAGGTCGAGGGTCGAGATAGATCAAAAACATGTCGAAGGTCAAGGTTAGTTGACCGGATAAAGTTGAATTCAAAGGTTGGGGCGATTCGACATGGTAAAGGCATCGACAACAATTCAAAGAGCTCAAACAACAAGAGGTCAACAGAACTGCATGTGGTGACCAAATGAATATCGAATGAAGGTTGATCGGTAATCCGACTTGTAGTCGACTATAAAAGAATCCTGAAATTTGTGGGATTTGTAGTTGATGATCTCCATGGATATGTAACCTCGTTTGGGCACCAAGTGTTTAGGTTTTTTCCTGTTGTAAATCCTATAAAGAGGCGTTTTTTAAGGCCATAAATGCTAATGATAATCCTGAATATTTAGATGATGAATGGTTAATCTCCAAGTCTATAATTTAGAGGTTGTTCGTCATGAAGATGTAAGATGGATTGGCTACAGGGTTGTTCTTGTGAAGGAAAGAGGGTATGATGTTGATTGTGTCTTAAGTGTGGACCAAGGTTAGACATGTAACCTTTTATTCATATTGAATAAGACAAAAAGAGAGAAGAATGCTCAAGGAATGTTGGTTTTCCTGGTTTTGGGTTTCTAGGGTAAAATATCTATGTACTATGTGATTGCTTTGTCATTTACGTTCTTGATTAAATTCTTCGTCTCTTCTATTAGGTTTAGTGTGGAAGTGCATCTCATTTCCTAAAAAGTGATATCAGAGAAAATTTCATCTCTGGAAAGTGGTATCATAGCTGTGTTATGATTTGATGTGTGTATCAGATCTTTATTCACCAATCTTGAATGTGAGAGCTAAACCCTAGGTACAGTAAGATTTGTAAGTCATAAATTGTGTTAAAGATCATGGTAAAGAATGGTGAGCAGTTCAAGTATAGAGATAGAAAAATTTAATGGCCATAATTTTGATCATTGGAAGCTTAAAATGGAAAATCTTCTTGTAGATCGAGAACAATGGACATCGGTTTGTCTAGGTACCTCTCTGACAGTCACGTCGATGGAAGAATGGGAGAAACTCAAAAGAAGAGCAAGAAGTACAATTTGGATTTGTCTTGTAGATTTAATACTGATAAATGTTTTAAGTGAAGATTCATCCAAGAAACTATGGGACAAGATGGGAAGCTTATACCAGTCAAAATCCCTAGTAAATAAGTTATTTCTCATAAATAAATTGTATCTTCTGAGAATGAGTGATGGCAGTTCGACAACTAAGCATTTAAATGTGTTTAATACCATTTTAAGCCAGTTATCGTCTAGAGATATTAAAATCATCGAGGAGAAGAAGTGTATTAGCCTATTATGTTCTTTTCCAAACTCCTGGGATAAATTAGTCGTGACTATAGAGAGTAATACAACCACACTAGTGCTAGAAGACATGGTTGCTTCTCTGCTATCGAAAGAAATGAGAAGAAAGAACATGGAAGGATCGACCAAAGATGATTTAGTGGTGAGAGGTTTACCGATTATGTAGTATTCCAGATATAAAATAGTATGCATAACAAAAATATTTTAGCTAGAAATGGAAGCGAAGCAATGATATAATCAAAACAATACGAGAATAACACCAGAAAGAGCACTTTGATTACTGATAGCAATGTTCACTTGCCTCTTCGAGGGGTCAACCTCCAACAGAGAAAATATCTATTATAATAATATCCAAGACAAAACTTCTCATACCCTCTACTCTTATTTATACTAAATATGTCTATCCAAAAGAAAAATCTAGAGGAAGATCCTTCTAGAAGTGGAAGCTTCTATTATGTCTTCTTACATTTGACTTATTCTTCCTTATTATTAGGCCTTATTAATATTGGCCTTTATTACATGGAAATATATTATTCTACATATGTGAGGGGTTAGGGAGATTAGGTCCCTAACATTTCCTACCCCTTAAAAACAACCTTGTCCTCAAGGCTTGAGATGAGGAAATTGTTGTAGAATGGTAGCAGGTTTCCAAGTGGCATCTGTTGGAGTTGTATCTTTCCACTGGATTAACACTTTCTTGATGGTGCACTGACACAGACGACACTCACACTGGTCCAAAACTTCTTGTGGTTGTAACTAGATGGAGCCTTCTTCATCCAACTTGGGAAGGTTGGTTTGATTTTGGCACTTAGTTCCAATCACCTTCTTTAAGAAGGAAACATGAAAAATAGGATGGAGCTTAGAATGACTCGGAAAAGATAATTGACAGGCCACTTATCCCACACACTTGAGAAAGATATAAGGACCATAAAATTTGGGTGCAGTTTCTGACAATCGTCATCCTTGAGGGAATTTTTCTTATAAAATTGCATTCGAAGAAACACATTGTATCCTTCTGAAAATTGACGTTTAGAGTGACCTTGATCTGCCTATTGCTTCATTCAATTCTGGGCCATGACCAAATTCTCTTTAAGGGTACGAAGAATATCCTCTCGAATTGTAAGCTTTTGGTCAACTACCTAGACCTTTAAGACACCTGGCAAGTATGAGAGAACTGAACGTGGATTTTGTCCATATACTTCTTGAAAAGGAGTCATGTCGATAGTTGTATGGTAAGAAGTTTTGTACCACCATTTAGCTAGTGGTAACCATTGAGCCCACTAATTTTTCCTTTCCGATGCAAAACACCTCAAATATATTTCCAAACACTTGTTGACAACTTCAATTTGACCATCAGTCTAGGGATGATAAGATGTGATGAGATGCAATTGGGTGCCTTGTATCTTAAACAGTTCTTGCCAAAAATTGTTGGTGAAAGTGGGGTCTCAATCATAAACAATAGAATAAGGCATGCCATGAAGCTTGATGACCTGATCCATGAAAATTTAAGCCATAGTGGAGGCTGTAAATGGGTGTTGAAGAGAACATAAATGATCATACTTGGAAAGATGATCAACTACCACCATGATGACTGATTTATTGCTCGATTTAGGTAATCCCACAATAAAAATACATAGAGATATCCCTCCAAATAGCAGGTGGAATTGAAAGTGGTTGAAGTGTGCTAGGAACTTTGACTGTTTCTCCCTTATTGCATTGAAAAACATCACATTCTGCCACAAAATTGCGAACGTCCTGTTTCATACCATCTTAGAAAAAAGAACGTTTGACCCAGTCATAGGTTTTGGTAAACCCTGAGTGCCCAGCTATGGGTGTAGCATGAAGCTCAGAAAGTACTTTGGATTTAAGTTGTGACTATTTAATTAAATGAAAATGGCCTTTGTTGTGAATCTTATCATTGTGCCAAGAGTACCCTGGGGAAATTGGAGAATTGGCCAACAATTGTTGGATCATATGAAAACTTTTGGGATCATGTAGTGATTCCTAGTGAACAACTTGGAGCCAATCTAGTACAATGAAGGAGAGGGAAAAAAGGGAGCCTTCATCTTCATATTTTCTTGAAAGTGCATCAACAATCACATTGTCTTTTCCTTTCATGTAAATGATCTCATAATCATATCCAAAGAGCTTAGTCACCTATTTTTGTTTCTTTGGGGAGGAAGGGTGTTGTTCCAGAAAATACTTGAGGCTTTGATGATTTGTCTTAATTTGGAAGCGCTGCCCCAATAGATAAGGGCACCAAAGATCCACTGCATGAAGAATAGACACCATTTCCTTTTCATAGATTGATTTGCCCAAATATCACTCTCACAGTTGTTTGCTGGTAAAGGCCAAAGTTTAACCCTCTTCCATAACGACTGATCCAATTCCTCTCCTGGAAGCATCACATTCTAGGACAAAGGTCTTTTTGAAATCAGGAAGGGTCAGGACTGGAGTGGTGCACATGGCCTCCTTCAAGGTTTGAACTGCCTGAGCAGCTGCGAGAGTCCAAGTGAAATAATTCCTTTTAAGGAGAGTAGTGAGAGGTGCCACAATCTTTCCATAATTATTAACAAACTTGCGATAATATCATGTTAAACCAAGAAATCCACACAAGATTTTGAGAGTCTTTGGGCAAGGCCAATCCTGCATAGCTTCAATATTCTTAGGATCCACCTTGACACCTCCCTTTCCAACAATATGACCCAAGTACTTGACTTCTGAGGCTCCAAAAGCACATTTAGATTGTTTGAGGAAAAGTTGGTGTTGAGAGAGTAGATGTAGAACTTGATCCACATGAGCAAGATGGGCTATCCAAGTTTTACTATAGATGAGGATAACATCAAAGAAAAATAAGACAAAGTGACGGAGAAAAGGATGGAAGACATGATTCATGAGGATTTGGAAAGTGGATGGAGCATTACACAAGACAAAGGGCATGACCAAAAAACTCATAGTGGGCCTCATGAGTTTGAAATGAAGTCTTCGGAATGTCGACCTCATTCATACGTATCTGGTGGTAGCCAGAACGAAGATCAAGTTTAGTAAATAACTGGGCGCCACTCAATTCATCCAATAGGTCATTAATGATAGGAATGGGAAATTTGTCTTTAATGGTGAGTTTTTTTAGGGCACGAAAGTCAGGACACATGCACCAAGAACCTTATTTCTTAAGGACCATGGCCACAAGAGAAGAGTAGGGACTCATACTAGGACAGATAGTACCTGCGTTGAGAAATTCTTGAACAATTTTCTCAATTTCATTTTTCTAGGAAAAGGGATGACGATAGGGTTGCATATCAGGAGGAAGGTTATCGGGGACAAGGGGAATGGAATGATCATGAACACCAAGGGAAGGAGGGATTCCCTGGGGATTCAAAAACACAACTTGATGTTTGGAGAGGATGGATTGGAGGTCTTGTGACACAGAGGGTGTCTCGGTGGCTTGAATGACATGGAGTTGTGCAATAATTCTAGAATGACCTTTTTTGAGCATCTTTTCCATGCGATGGGAACTGATGATCTCCGGGGAATCGATGGTGATGCCTTAGAATGTATATTGTTGGCTCTCCTAGTGGAATTTCATGGTTAATTTCTTAAAATCCAGGATAATGGGACCCAAAGTACTTAGCCATTATGCAACCAAAATAATATCACAACTTCCCATGTTGATAGAAAACATATGAGATTTCATGTGGTATCGACTAATTTGGAGATGCACATTTTCACAATGCACCCCACATTTCATGGACCCACCATTGGCAATGATGATTTAAAAATTGTTGATGACAAGGATATAGAAATTAGTTTCTTGGGAAATCCGGTGATGAATAAAATTATGGGTGCTTCCACTATTAACAAGAATGATGACCTTATGATGCTTAATGTAACCAATTATCTTGAGGGTTTGGGGATCAGAGAAGTGAGTGAGATAATTCAAGGAAATGACTGGTTTAACTTCAGGAAGGTCGAAGGGTGGGGTCATGCCAGTGGGTTCAGGTGACTCGGCCACAAGGGGGGGCTCAACATCGTGTTCTGAAACATCCTCCGAGATGGCCATAAAAATATTTTGTTCCTTACACTTGTGTCGAGGAAAATATTTTTCATCACAATTATAACAAAGGCCTTTGAGTTGGCGTTCAACCATTTCTGCCCTGGTCAATTTCTTGATATTTAGTGGAGTAGAAGGAGGAGTGGGATTGACTAGTTTAGTGTGAGGAATAAAGGAGGGTTTTCGGGTTTGAGAAGAGACAACTTGTTGTGCTTACTTAGCTCTTTTAGTATCTTCCACCCAACTCTGAGGCTAAACCATGAGGACATGGGCACGAATCTCATCCTTGAGGCCACTAATAAAACATTCTTAGAAAAAACCAGCAGACATGCCCTCTGTACGAAAATCCAATCGCTCAAAAGTGGCTATAAAGTCATCCACTATACTAGATTGTTTCAAATTTGTAAAATGACCTAAATGGTTTCTGTCAGTGTCAAAGCATTCATAAAGCTCTTCCACAAATTGTATCTAAGCAACATACCCTTGGCTGACATTTTTTATCCATTGCCACCATTTCCAACATTCTTGATCTAGATGGAGAACACCATATCATAGTTTGGTCAACTCATCTGTAATGTCATAAAAAGAGAAATAATGTTCCATTTGAGTTACCCAACTAGTGGGATCTGAGCCATCAAATTTGGTCACATCCATACGCGAAAAGCGTAGGTCATACTGAAAGTGATGGGACTGAAAAGTATGGGAATTAGAGGAAGTTTCACCTTTGGATTGCAAAGGTGGGTCAGAGGAGGGAAGATCTGTAGGGATATGTAGCTTGGCGCAGATCATCATAGTGAAGGATGCAAGCTAGGTATTGGAGGATTCAAGCTAGGTAGCGAGGTCTTGTTTGATGGTTTTCATTTTTGCGTCGATGGAGGAATGCATGTTTTTATTGATGGTGGTGACATTGGCACTGAGTTTTGTGACTTCTTGTTGGGTCTCTGTGAAATTAGAGTACAAGGAATTGAAGAGAGCTTCCAAGTCTTGGCTACGGGTGTGGGCCATGATGAAGAGGGAAAACTAAAAGGGACAAGTGGGACCAAAAATAAAATGGTTTATGGGTGAAGTGTATCACAATGATCAGGGTGACGAGGGGAATCCAATGGGTTAAGGACCAAATAAGGGTGTTGGAAGGAGGTCGGGTCCATGAGGAAAAACAATTGCTGAAAAATGATAGGTATGACTGCGATAAGGGCGAAGAGAGGAATCCAACTAGATAGGTCTCAAATAATGGTGCCAATAGAATCCAGAATTTTTGTTTTACTCCTATGGATTTATACTCTGATCTGAAGAATATTGCAGTGACAAAATGCCTAAATGCTTAACAGGAAGAAATGTGTAGTAATTTCATAACCCAAATGCAGAAGGCAAAGTTGCACAGCAATAGATGTTGTATGTTCTGTTTTTGTTTCTTTCACAAGGGTTAGGGTATTCAAGGGTTCTACAAACAAGGATTTTATCTGTGCTATAGCTCTCTAATATACGTGCGGGGTCCAACAGTAGTACTCAGCCCAATATCTTAGGGAACCAACTAAGAAGGCTAGACCATGCCCATAGCCGTACTACCTGACTACCCAGGTACTAGAGAGTATCTTCCTGAGTGTTTTTCTCGGTGGCACTATAGAATTCAGGATCCTGATTGGTTTATCTATCGAGGGATTCAAGAGATCTAGGTCGATTGGTATACAGGTGATGTATGATGCGCTACCACTCGAAGGGGTACCAACATGGGTTACAAGGGTGGCCAACAGATGTGCACTTAGGTACCACTTGTATTTGCTGCAAGTATGACTCCCCAACCGTGGGTTTATCCATGTAATGACAAATCTCTGTAGCTTTAAGATGTTGGAATATGTCTCTACCCTAAAAAAAAATTTAACCCAAAATGTTTTGCCGAGGACAGTGCTCTTATACCACTTGTAGTATATTAGATATAAAATATTATGCAGAATATAAATTATCTAGAAATGGTAAAGAAGCAATGATATAATCAAAACAATACCAAAAAAATACCAGAATAACACCAGAAAGAGAACTTTGATTACTGATAGCAATGTTCACTTGCCTCTTCGAGGGGGAAACCTCTAGCAGAGCAGAGCTCTATTACAATAATATCCAAGAAAAAACTTCTCATACCCTCTACTCCTATTTATACTAAATATGTCCATCCAAAAGAACAATCCAGAGGAAGGTCCTTCTAAAAGGAAAATCTTCTATTAGGTCTTCTTACATTTGAATTATTCTTCCTTATTTCTAGGCCTTATTAATATTGACATTTATTACATGGAAATATATTATTCTACCTACGTGAGGGGTTAGGGAGTTTAGGTCCTATTGACGGGCGAAATCGATCGTCCGTCAACTGGAAGAGTGGAACTGGTCCGAGGTTGTCTAATAACCCAAGCCGTTTGGAATGAACCACCCTGACGGGTTTAGCGGCTCCGTTAGCCGATCTAAGGTCCTAAGAAAAAAAAAAAAAAACTACTCTAAACTAACTAATCTAACTAAAAACTAACTAATAAACTAATCTAACTAAAACTAATAAATAAAACTAACTACTAAACTAATCTAACAAAATAACAAACTAAAACAAAATTAACTATTCTATATATACAATATACTAACTACTACTATACTAATTCTAACTAATTAACTATCTAACTACTAACACAAGTAAATCTTATTCACAAAATGTACAATATCTACAATTTACAGATTTAGATAAAACCTGAAAAACTCGTTTGCATTCTGTCCTAAGACAGAGAAAGAGATATTTTTGTTGATTTTATAATTTTTATGAACAAGAAATGAAACAAAAACTAACTAAACTAAAMMACTAATATGYTAATTCTAACCACACATMTAACTAAACATATATCTAAGTAAACTACYAATATTATACTAAMAAATAAATMACAAATAAATCACAAACTGACCTGGAGAAAYKCTCCARGTTTGTCCTRYRTRTGATRATTTTCTTAGYYGATYRGARGGAGGAAACCCRCACCRAATTATCBARKAGMTTVTCRTAAAYGATAADHTRYAGTGCTCTTMARRTATGATYAYADGAYAAACAARACATAAAAATAACAACAATCTTATAATTTATAAATCTTCACAGTTAGATAAACCTGTATGCAAAGATCTATACATAATAGTTCAATTGATGAAGAAGAGAAATCTGTCATTCATTAACTGGCCAAAGAAATTGTTGTATTTTAGATTAATGAAAGAAATCAAACATGGATCACATTAATTAAATCATATCATTCTGCAAAAGACTATGATAGCTAAAGTAGTCACTAATCAAATGCAAATTGATAAGCATAAACATGAAACAAAAGATTGATATTATGAAAGCRAAAGCTGTAGCAAAACATCAACTCCTGTCTCTGTTTGTATTAGAAATCCATAGCCTGGTTCTCCCACAAGTGAGGATGATCCTTATTACAAAAAATAATAAGTATTTAAAGGCCTTCCACAGGGTAAAACTTCCCTGTGGAAGTTATCAAACTGTTTACAAAAAATCTGGGAAGATATCCCAAGTCTGATTAAACTAAGAACCTAAAATAAAACTGAAACACGCAAATATCCCCTAGACTGTCCAATATGTCCAATGCAATTCGGATGTACCTGAAAAGGGTAAAAAATGGACAAGTTAGAAGGATCCTTTATTACTAAAATGATAAAAATCGAATTCTATAGACTAGCTACAGAATCTTGCGATTCTGTAGCTGGTCTAAATAAGACACAAAATCAGCATTGGAACCAACTCAAATATTTTAAAGAATTAATTTTAACTCACATCCAATAGATATTTGAAAACGAATCATTCAAACTAAAATTGTTATACCATTCAAAACCAAACAGGACCAAAATCAATCAACTGATTGCAGAGATAGATGTACTCTGTTTCGTTTGTTGCCACAAAGTCGGGTGGACAAAATCGTAATGAATAGTAATGAAATTGTTTCACATCAACTAAAATCGATATAATTAAATTCTATGCAATTGTTATGCTGCCTCATCAAAAGGAAACATGATCGAATCTAAACGAGATCATAACTGCACTGATATAACAAACGATTTATGCCATAAGTGAATTAAACCAAAGCTGATGCATAACTATCCACAAACGAAATCAATATGAGACCAATCAGTTGGTAACAGGGTTCGTAATAATTATCTGATCGTTTGTTTTAGCCAAATGGGCAGACAAGATCGATTTACCTTGATCAAAATGATTTCTTTCAAACGAATTATAACTGGATTTGATAGAGATAATCAAAGTCAATCAATTCGTTTTGCAAATTAAAATCAAACAGAGCATCTTTTACGATGTGAATTCAACTCATCAAAATGATCGAACTAACTGAAAATACACAGCAATCCAATCAAGCGAATCAAACAGTGAGGGTTTAACATAATTATAGCTAATCAAAATCTTCCATGATTCGGGCATGAATATCGTTTGCACAGTCTTTTAATGAGAGTATTGTTTCCATAAAAACATAGTCATTTTTCCAAATTGGAAGCGATCAGAGTTGTATTCCCGATTTAGAAAATTATATGACACGGCATATTAAAAGATCGTAACAACCAAATTCATGAAATCATTCGACGATCACAGCATACCAACAAAATCAAATCAAAACATGATCATATCCTAAATCTAGTATGAACACTTCTTGTTATGAGTAGATACCAAACAAATCCACTTGACAACAAACCATCAATTTTGTTAACTCAATCGAACAAATCAAATCCAATCGAAAATCAATCAAATCCGACAAAATCTATCAGTGACTAAGGTGGGTAAATCATGTAACCAAATTTCATTTATTTCTAGCAAGCGAAACCACTGTACAGGGTGAACATATTATGACAGAGTCATTTCGAAAGATAAACAGAGCTATTCGAAAACAAAATTCAAAACATTGTATTTATCCGAGGAATTTACAAAAACTAAAACAATATCAAAATTCATACCTGTAGGACGAGCAGACGGCTTGATCATGACATTTTGGAGTTTACAACAGCTGTAGCTGATTCAACGTTTTTAAATATGATGGAACTAGTAGTCCTCTGCTTCCTATCAATTGCTTGAAGTTTGTCTCTTTGGCTAGTCAACACTGCAACTTGACTTTCCAGAGATTGGATTTTTGATAGAACCACAAGAACGTCTATATAGTATCGTTCCAACCATAAATCACATTGGTCACAGGACGATTGTCCGGGTTTCAAAAGAGTAGGCAAGGGTTTGGTTACATTGTTGAGGGTTTCGTTAGGGAGTTTAATCCCTGGGTAACTGGGATTGTTTCTTAGGCACGGGGGAAGGTTCGAAACGAAATCATAAGGTGGCTCGGAGGATAGGCCCTGTGAGTAAGGGTACTCATTAGCTAGAAAATGTTCTATGTTAGAGTCTGAATAATCACTAAGGATTATGGGCTTCTGCTCAACACAAGGTTTAGGCTTATTCCTATCCATTCTCGAGATAATCTGGGCATTCCTTTTTCCTTTGGCATTAGCAGAAGTGTTTGCCTTAGCCTTTTTCCTGACAGGTCTCTTTATAGCCTCGACCTTCTCAGTTCCAACGTCTGGTAAGTCAATAGCAGGGTCGACTGAAGGCTTAGGAGAGGGCAGTAGGATATGGAAGGGCACGGGTGGCCCAACCTTGGTTTCATTCACCACAGGTTTTTCAACCTGGACAGGGTATGTGTCATCAAAACCATTTCGAGCGATGAAAGCTCGCCATCTATCACCATGGAGACTTAAATAATGAAAAATGATAAGTTTAATTAGTCCATGGTGGAACAGGCTACTGTCAGCCTTCTCCCTTTTAAACCTTTTTGACATTTTATATAGGCTAAGCTGGAAGTAGAAGGGCATATTCAACGGGTATCCCATAAAATTCATTAACAAACGCAGGTGGTAGAGAAAAACGAGTCCATATCAACCTTCACACGTCACGAACTGCTTGACTATTATCAAAAGGTCATGCCATCGTGGTTTAAGCAAGGATATGGGCATACCTCTGTCACAAGATGTGACTTTTTGCGAGAGGAACAGTAGTGGCCATGGCACCTCCTCGACCTTAGAATTTTTTAACCAACGCTGGCCCGAGGATGGTAACCCTGTAGCAGAACTGATAAATTCCTCATTGATTTCCAACTGTATGTCGCCCACCTTGGCTCTACAACCATCAAAACTCAGGGCGAACTGTTGTGCCACAACTAGATTAAAACCCTCAAATCATTGTACAAAGGTGAGCCATCCGTTATCCTCCAAGTCTTTCCAGGCATTGTCAAATAATAGCAAGGCTTGGATACCGTTTGGCTCGATTCGCACCACTGGTGCCATGGAGCCGAGCACACGGTAAGCCCAGGGTTTGGATCATAACACACACAGGAGCAGAGTGCACGAAGGGTTACCTGAACTAACAGAGGTAAAACAGGGATACGGGACAGGCATAAATGCCATCGTGCGAAGGTGGTGGAGTTTATCTCTTCCATGCATAATAATTATTGCCAAGGTACAATTGTCGGCTTTCATAGTTGTTCGACCCACTATTGTATAGTTCAACAATCAAGTCATTTGCCCAACCAATGAAATCAATGGTAGAACCACGCGTGCAATCAACTTTATGCCATAGTTTCCAAACACCAACATACAAATTGAAACCAATACCAATGTTTTGACCATGTGGCAATGTGTTGTAACAATTCATGTCAAGAGTTTAACCCATGCGCCAATGCAATTTGAGCTAGGTGTGATATCAAATGAAATACATCAAAGGTTTAACCATAACACCTATATATTTTTATGAAACCAATGGTCAATCAAACCAAATTAAAGAACATATAAATCCAATTGCCAATGCATCACAGACTTAATGAGACAAAGTCACAATCAATCGAAGCATAAATACAAATCAAAAGATCTTTCCATCTATGTAATGATAAGTGAAAAGTAAGCTCAATAGGCACGTCGATAAGAAGGATAACGACAGTTCAACAATGATTTTAATGCGACTTTGAAAGACCAAGTTTTCACGCTTTCAGTCGTGAAAACAAAAACGAAGGTAAATGTGCAAATGTCGCAAAAATAAAAATGTCGTTTATATGAAAATTGTGACGAAAAATTGATGTTTGCAGAACCTTGGTGTAGGCAGCTTATAAGTCAATGGAAAAATGTGAATTGGCTACCAACAATGGCGACACACTGGTAGAAGCAGTTATCTCTGCCGAAAGGACAAATTCCAACAGCAAAGATAATTCCAACTCAAAAATGACAACCAGAAAATCGTATAACATCATCATTTACCAACTATTCCAGCAGTGTTTTAAAGATGAAATCTGATATCAGTCTTAAGACCAGCGAATCATGATATTAAAGATAAAATCTCCAATACTGATGGCATAGCCACTGCTGCCAGCAGGCGTCCATAGCCTCGACAGGGTTGCCATTTAACCCACTCTGACATCTGTATCCTGCCAAGAAGTTATAGATCAGAATAAAGGACATAAAAGAGGTTTCTTATTTGCAAATTTTCATATACCAGACATTGCTTCCCTGCCAGCGGGCCTGTTCAGTACCCCGGCGAAGTTATCTTGGCGTCATGCATGCATTTACCCTCTGCCAGCAGACCTGTTCAGCATCCCGGCGGGTTTACAAGCACTTCCCACAGCTCTATTAATAATTTATTTTGTTTTGTTTTTTCATAGATATATAGCTGAGCGGGGTGACGCTGAAAATCATGATATTTTAACACATTTTTTTAGACCTCATCAGAATTTTTAGAACTGTCATTTATCAAGATCCGGAGATGTTTCATTTACAAAAACAACTTCCTAAGGCAGGGAGACATCTTTTGATTCATTCCCTTAAGGAATAGGGACAACGTAAAAAGATAATAGATGATCATGACATGATTTACTCAGAGATTGAAATCAATCAACTTCTTTCAAACAACAAACTTTTTCCAACACAGATATAAATATCAGAAATATACCATTGATTTTTATACAAATTTTCTTAGTAGTTATTTCAGCGAAGGAATTTTCTGTTTGAATAGCTCGGTATACAGGCATGTGTATTTGAAAGAAAGCACAAACTGATAAATTCAAAGAGAAATCAAAAACAAAAAGGCAAACAAAAAAAAGAAAACAAAAGCAAAATATATACATAAAATACAAGGGTTGTTATCAAGCAAAGTATATTTTTAAGGCTTGGCCATTCACCAGGTAGGTGTCAGGCTGCCCTTCAATATTCTGCAATTGAAAAGAACTAGGACCCAACTTTTTAGCAATTAGAAACTGTCCAAGCCACAAATTTTGAAATTTGATATGCTCACCCTTTCCCTCATGCGGTTTGTCCATTTTCAGGACGAGATCACCTACTTCAAAATTCCTATCAGAAGCAGAGCTAGCATCGAAACAACTTTTAACCAATTGTTGATGTTGATCTAACTTACGTTTAGCTTGGGCTCTTACCTCTTCTAGCTTCATCAAAGCGTTAATCCGGTTTTCTAGAGGGGGACAATCTTCTTCTTGAACTTTCTGTGACAACTGAAGCGAAGGAAGAAGAATGTGAGGTGGCAGGATTGCTTCTCTGCCATAAACGAGAAAAAAAGGGGAGTTACCTATAGTAGCTTTTGGCGTTACCCTATCATCCCACAGCGCGTTCAATAGCGTATTGTGCCAATTCTTGTGATTTTCAACCACCGTTCTCTTGATGATTTTAATTAAGTTCTTGTTTGTCGATTCTGCCAATCCGTTGCCCCGGGGGTAGTAACTAGCCGAATACTTTAGCTTAATTCATTTTTCCAAAGTGAACTCGCTCATCTCAAGAGAATAAAAGTAAGAAGCGTTTTCAAAGACTAAACAGTCAAGGATACCGAAACGAGTGATAATATTCGAATTTAGAAAGGCAATTACCTGACTAGTGTTGACAGTTCTCAATGCGGCAGCTTCAGACCATCGGGTAAAGTAATCTGTGGCTGTCACAATAAACTTGTTTTGTTGAGAGGAAGGGGGGTTGATTGGACCTATGATATCAAGGCCCCACTGTTGGAAAGGAGAATCTACCGAAACGGGCTGCAAAGGAAAGGTTGGTTTTTGTAACCACCCTGATGCTTTTTGACAAATGATACATTTACAACACAAGGCATGGGCGTCTCTAAAAAGCGTGGGCCAGTAATAACCGACTCTTAAAACCTTATGGGCGGTGGTATCACCGCCAAAGTGACCACCATCTTCTCCTGCATGCAACTCGAGCAAGAATTTTTCTTCTTCGTCTTTTTCAAGACAGTGCATCAGTACGTCGTCAAAACTTTGACGAAATAGGATACCATTAACCAAATGAAAGGAGGTGGAATTTAAACTTAACACTCTTCTCTTAGTGGGATCTAAGTGATGAGGTGCTCAACCATGTTCAAGACAGAATCTAATATCGTCATACCAAGGACTGAAAGGATTTTGTGTGCAACAAATTTTACTTTGATCATGTTGTCCTAGGTCCGAGGTATCGCTTTCTTCTTGTTGTCCTGCTGCTGAATCAGCAACTAACTTGCATAAACCTTGGCCTCTCACTATCTGAGCTGGGGTGATTTCTAATTCATACTCCTGCAAGGAGGTGACCCAGTTGGCTCTCTTCTCTCCTAGTTCCTTTTGCACTAACAAGTTCCTCACGGCTGGGTAGGGGACAATGACTTTCGTCTTTGACTTCAAAAGATAGGACCGGAAGTGATTGACTGCTTTGAAAAAAATGTAGGCTTGTCAATCAACCACTGGATAGTTAAGTTCAGCGCCTTTGAAAGCAGAGCTCATAAAGGCGATGGGTACTTCATTGTTCTTGGTGTTCTTTTGGGTTAAGACGACGGCATAGGAACGATCAGAGGCAAAAGTATAGAGTGTAAAATCTTGAGAGAAGTCAGGGCTCATGAGAGACGGAGCGTCTACTATGGTCTTGTTTATTACATTAAAAGCCTTATTTTCTATGGGTCCCCAGTGATGTTGGGTGTCTTTCTTAATCAAATTCTACAAAGGCCTGACCATTTCGGAGAAACTGGGGATGAATCTCCTCATGAAGTTAATCTGGCCTAAGAAAGATTGCATGGATTTTTTGGATGTAGGAGGGGGAATTTTCGCGATGAATTGAGTCCTATCGGGGTCAATAATCATCCCTTCGCTAGACACAATGAACCCTAATAGTTTACCCTATACTACTGCAAAGATGGACTTTTTGGGATTCAAGGAGATGTCGTGTTTACGACATCGAAGTAGAACGGCTCGTAAGTGAGCTAGATGATCATCTTTGTGATCCAGGTGGATATTGGTGGCCACCCACCTATTCCACTTGAACCCCCACCATTGCTTCTTTCATTTTTTGCACAGTTTACTATTTTTAGCAGTTTTTTCGGGTCCTGAACTTCCGAGGCCATTTTGAGGCACTAAACGATGTTTTTTTGGGTATGTTGTTGTCGCAAAATTGCATCTAATGATGCCATTTTGTCTCGGGAATTGTAGGTCTCGGATATATCTTTCCAACGAGCTATCATACGCCTAAAACGGAGATCGTATGCAAAAGTTACGACCCCGGGAAGTTGATGCACCAACTTACCCAAACGGGGCCCACATGACTT
>JZKD02S1728066.1:337250-349958 GCA_000966675.3 Picea glauca
GAACTCAACACAATGGGGACCATTGCTTCCTAAGGGGGGAGGAATGATCCAGGTGGATATTGGTGGCCACCCACCTATTCCACTTGAACCCCCACCATTGCTTCTTTCAGTTTTTGCACAATTTACTATTTTTAGCAGTTTTTTCGGGTCCTGAACTTCCGGGGCCATTTTGAGGCCCTAAACGATGTTTTTTTTGGGTATATTGATCATTGTAGGCCTCGGATATATCTTTCCAACGAGCTATCATACGCCTAAAACGGAGATCGTATGCAAAAGTTACGACCACAAGAAGTTGATACACCAACTTACCCAAACGGGGCCCACATGACTTTTGGCGCTTCATCTCCCAGGGTTAGGTTTTTGGATGTTTAGGAATTTTGGCATTCCTGTTTATTGTAAAAGGGCCTTCAGAGCCTCATTGTAATCATCTTCTCACAAATGCGAGTAGCAACCACATCTCTTCTCAGAGATAAGCTACCGGCGCCCTAGCTAGTTTATTTCCATTCTGTCTGTAAACATATTTCAGTCATTTGTCATTAATGAAATGAAGTCTTATTTCCGCTGCATCTCTGCGTTTATGTGTATTTCTGTATTTCATTGTGTTCCTACATAAATCTGGATCACTTTGTTTTTAGAATATACAGTTACATCATCTAAGTAAACTACAACGGACTGATTGATTAAGCCTCAGAAAGCAATGTCCATTTCTCTCTGAAAAGTGGCACCGACATTAATCAATCCAAAGGGCATTTTACGATAAGCATAAGTGCCCCACGGGGTACGGAAGGTAGTTTTGAGTTGGTCTGGTGGACACATCAGGACTTGGTTATACCCTAAGAAACCATCCAACAGGGATAGCCTCTCGGAACCAGATACTTGTTGAATGATCTATTCCATGGGTGGGACAGGATAGTTGTCTTTATCAGATGCTCTATTAAGGTTTCGGAAATCGACGCAGAGTTGGATTTCCCCATTTTTCTTCCGGACTGGGACAAGGTTAGAAACCCATTGAGTGTGCCTAACAGAAAAAATTATTTTAGGATTTAGGAGATTATTCAATTCTTTTTGAACGGTCGGTTCTAGTTTAGGGTGCATTTTCCTCAGTTTTTGTTGAAAGGGCAAGGTTTGGGGTTTCATGGGAATAACATGTTGTATGATGTTAGGATCGAAAGTTTTAAGTTCATCATATGTCCATGCAAAGACATATTTAAATTCTTTAAATAATTTAACAAATGCAGCTTTTTCTTGTTGAGAACACCCCAACCCTAGATTAATGCACTGAGGATTTTCATTAGTTCCTAGGTTTACTTTTTCATAAGATAACGAGGAACTATTGGTTTTACAGTTGACCGTCTTTTTAAATTTATCTTAAAAATCATAAAACTTCTCTAATCTAACTATAGATTTGGGTATGGAATTTACCATGTCCGACAGAGCTTCATGAGTTCTCAGATCAGGTATTACCGTAAAATCGTGCAAATTGTCATCATGCGTGCATTCGTTTATCACCGCGCCTTGAAAGGTTTCTTCCATGTGCAGAAAGTCGATGATCTGTTAATCGTCGTCAAAGACTCTCCAGTTCGTGATATTGTCAGGAATGGATGATCTGAACAACAGCTCGACGGAGAATGCGTCTGGGGACAAGCCTTCTGCAAGAAGAAGTTTAAAAGCTACATTAGCTAATAAATCTGCTTCAACATTATTTAATCTAGGAACGAAATTTATATTGAAAGAAGAAAATTTATTCATTAAATTCCATACCTCAGACTGGTATCTTTTGAGATGCGAAGAAAGACAGTGGATAGAATCTCTTACATGTCTAACCACTATTTCAGAGTCGCCAAAAACAACCAGGTTTTGAATGTTCATATCCAAAGCTTTTCTGAGACCTTGCAGTAAAGCCTCATATTCTGCAGTATTATTAGTACATTCAAATTCTAGTCTACATGCAATTAATGTCTTGTTACCTACCAGATCGATAATGACGTAGCCTGCTCCAGCTCCTTCTTTGGACTTTGACCCATCAAAATAAAGAGACCAAATTTGATTTCCATCGGGCACATGGGATCATTGCGTAGAAGTTGTTGGCTGCATATATGCTACAATCTCGGACTGTTGTTCTGGATTGATGATAGGTGAAGCCTTGGCCATGAAATTGCTGAAGAAGGTGTCCATCCCTTGTACTTCGGGTGAATCAGCAGAAGGTGTGAATGGTTCATTGGGATTGTTCAAATCTGTGACCGTGAACTTAAGGTAACATTCACGATTTAACTTGATCTTGTTAGGCTTGTCGTTCTCTGGAAGCCATAGGTGAGACCAGTCTGTCGTGAAGTAACCATGTAGTTGCTCCAACCAGTCCCTTCTTAAAAACAGACCATACACTTCTGGAATATCCACAACGATTATATCAATAACCTGATGAACCTTGGGGTTAGACGATAATCTAATAAGTACATTTTTTAGTTTGCCTATAACCTTAACATTGGTCCGATCAAGTTGTATGATTTTTAAAGTAGATGGTTCAACTTCAGCATTAATCTTCTGGCATACAGACCATGGCATCACATTAGATGACGCCCCTGAGTCTACCATACAATTATGCACATTTCTATTGAAGATTTCGAAAGTTAACAAGAAAGGAGGTACATTTTTGCGAGTACTAAGAGTAGTAGCTTGTGGATTTTTACTCGCAGTTTCTAAAGCTATTTTATCTACATTATTTACATTATTTACATTACTTACAGGAAGGCTTCCTTTATCTTGAGGATTAGGATTATTTTTAGTGGAAGTCTTCTGAGGGACTTTGTTCTGCACAACCTTGTTACCACTTGGATTACCATTTTTTCTATTCTTTGAGATATTATGTAACATTTTTTGTAGCAGAAATGGAAACTTCAATAACTCATAGATAGAAATGTTAGCCCTTAACTTTTTAAGATCTTCAACTACATCATAATATACGTTGGGGTTCACATTACTCTGTTTAGTCTCAACTGGTTTAGATTGCTTTGGAGGAGAAGTTGTAGTGTTTTCGGAAGAAGGTTTGTTTGTTGTCTTACTCCTGGTATTATAAGGATGAACTGTCTCGAAGTAAGCTTGAAAGATGCTATCCGAGAAGTGTCCAAAAATGTTTGGAGAAGACTCTTCTTCTCGAACTGTCTCTTGTTCAACTACCTCCTAAGGAATCTCAGGAGGCATCAAGTTATCTTGGGCTTCTAGAATCGTTTGAAGAGCGCATTGCAGACTTTCTAGATTTAGGCCTTCCGTGGTCGGATTAGGTCGGTTGGTAGGAAAAGGCTTCCGGAACGGGGGTTTGTAAGGTCCTTTGCTCGAGGAAGCTTCTTCGGTCGACCTTTTCAAGTCTATAACTTGATTTGAAAGTTTTTGAACAACTTTAGTTAAGTTTTCTAAATCCGAGCTTTCAGGTTGTGTTTTACTTGAAGTGGGTCTGGGGAGGATTTCGATCTTCTTTTTGGAAGAAGAACTAGTCTTTGTTTTGTTGCTAGAAGAGTCTTTAATACTAAGTATGTCTTTTTCAATCTGGCTGGCCTTCTCGAAGGCTTCTAACAACGTGGCTTTCTTAGATCATTTAACCCAAATAGCTATACTTTGATGCAAAGCTTTAGTGTAGTAAGCTATTATAAGACTCTCGGCAGGCATGGAATCCGCAGGGATTTGGTTTTTAAGCGTTAAGAATCTTTGATTAAAGTCTTTAACTTTTTCTTTTGGGTTCATTCTTAAGCTAGAAATATCCATTACTAGGACTTCCGAAGGCTTACCGTCTCTGAACTTTTCCAAAAAGCATGACTCGAACTTCTCCCAAGACACGATGGTATGGGGTTGTTGGGAAAAGTACCATGTGGATGCATTACCCTCAAAATTATAAGGGAACAATCTACAGACAACGTCTTCATGCTCGACATTGCGGAGTCTTATGGCTAGCATAAACTTTTTAATGTTATCTTCAGCGATCTGTTTTGAGTCAGGGTCAAACTTGGGAAGCCATTTCTCCGAATGTTTAGGTAGAGGGTGCTGAGCTCCAGGTACAGCTACAACATCCTCGTCAAGCCAAGGTATAGCAGGGTTGTTCTGATTTTCCATTGGTGTAGTGGGTGTGGAAGGCTGATAAGGGGAATCTCCTTCGTCAGAGGAATCTTCTCCAGAAGAGGAAGGAGGTGATGGAGGTGGTGAAGGAGGTATCCCAGATCCTCCTGCAGCAGGATTTAGGTTTGGATCTAAGGGATTCACAGTGAGGTTAGTGTCTCCTAATTGTTCTCTGATATCAGAGAAGTCCAAAGGTTGACCCCACGAACGGTTTGGTTGCCTCAGACGAGCTAAGGCAGTATGTGTTTTTATAAGAGAATGACGGACAATCTCTTGTATGTCACCACCTGTAGGATTAGGGGTTGCTGGCTCAACTGTGATCTAAGGATCGTCGGTTGAAGTAGTTGTTGTTTGAGGGGGGATATTATCGTTTGAATGGATTCTAGTCACAATAGGTGAACGATTAGGTGGAGGAGGAGTCTTGCAACCGCCTCGTGCCATTAATTAAATTCAGTCCCTCCTTCTAGCACCATTTGTTGACGGGAGAAATCGACCGTCCGTCAACTGGAAGAGTGGAACCAGTCCGAGGTTGTCTAATCACCCAAGCCGTTTGGAATGAACCACCCTGATGGGTTTAGCAGCTCCGTTATCCGATCTAAGTTCCTAAGAAAACAAAAAAGAAAAACTACTCTAAACTAACTAATCTAACTAAAAACTAACTAATAAACTAATCTAAGTAAAACTAATAAATAAAACTAACTACTAAACTAATCTAACAAAAAAACAAACTAAAACAAAATTAACTATTCTATATATACAATATACTAACTACTACTATACTAATTCTAACTAATTAACTATCTAACTACTAACATAAGTAAATCATATTCACAAAATGTACAATATCTACAATTTACAGATTTAGATAAAACCAGAAAAACTCGTTTTCATTCTGTCCTAAGACAAAGAAAGAGATATTTTTGTTGATTTTATAATTTTTATGAACAATAAATGAAACAAAAACTAACTAAACTAAACCACTAATATGCTAATTCTAACCACACATCTAACTAAACATATATCTAAGTAAACTACTAATATTATACTAACAAATAAATCACAAACTGACCTGGAGAAACTCTCCAAGTTTGTCCTGCATATGATGATTTTCTTAGCCGATCGGAAGGAGGAAACCCGCACCGAATTATCTAGGAGCTTCTCATAAATGATAAGCTGCAGTGCTCTTAAGGTATGATCACAGGATAAACAAAACATAAAAATAACAACAATCTTATAATTTATAAATCTTCACAGTTAGATAAACCTGTATGCAAAGATCTATACATAATAGTTCAATTGATGAAGAAGAGAAATCTGTCATTCATTAACTGACCAAAGTAATTGTTGTATTTTAGATTAATGAAAGAAATAAGACATGGATCACATTAATTAAATCATATCATTCTGCAAAAGACTATGATAGCTAAAGTAGTCACTAATCAAATGCAAATTGATAAGCATAAACATGAAACAAAAGATTGATATTATGAAAGCGAAAGCTGTAGCAAAACATCATATCCTGTCTCTGTTTGTATTAGAAATCCATAGCCTGGTTCTCCCGCAAGTGAGGATGATCCTTATTACAAAAAACAATAAGTATTTAAAGGCCTTCCACAGGGTAAAACTTCCCTGTGGAAGTTATCAAACTGTTTACAAAAAATATGGGAAGATATCCCAAGTCTGACTAAACTAAGAACCTAAAATAAAACTTAAACATACAAATATCCCCTAGACTGTCCAATATGCCCAATGCAATTCGGATGTACCTGAAAAGGGTAAAAAATGGACAAGTTAGAAGGATCCTTTATTACTAAAATGATAAAAATCTAATTCTATAGACTAGCTACAGAATCTTGCGATTCTGTAGCTGGTCTAAATAAGACACAAAATCAGCATTGGAACTAACTCAAATCTTTTAAAGAATTAATTTTAACTCACATCCAATAGCTATTTGAAAACGAATCATTCAAACTAAAATTGTTATACCATTCAAAACCAAATAGGACCAAAATCAATCAACTGATTACAGAGATAGATGTACTCTGTTTCGTTTGTTGCCACAAAGTCGGGTGGACAGAATCGTAATGAATAGTAATGAAATTGTTTCACATCAACTGAAATCGATATAATTAAAATAAATTCTATGCAACTGTTATGATGCCTCATCAAAAGGAAACACGATCGAATCTAAACGAGATCATAACTGCATTGATATAACAAACGATTTATGCCATAAGCAAATTAAACCAAAGCTGGCGCATAACTATCCACAAACGAAATCAATATGAGACCAATTAGTTGGTAACAGGGTTCGTAATAATTATCTGATCGTTTTGTTTTAGCCAAATGGGCAGACAAGATCGATTTACCTTGATCAAAATGATTTCTTTCAAACGAATTATAACTGGATTTGATAGAGATAATCAAAGTCAATCAATTCGTTTTGCAAATTAAAATCAAACAGAGCAACTTTTACGATGCGAATCCAACTCATGAAAATGATCGAACTAACTGAAAATACACAGCAATCCAATCAAGCGAATCAAACAACGAGGGTTTAACATAGTTATAGCTAATCAAAACCTTCCATGATTTGGGCGTGAATATCGTTTGCATAGGATTTTAATGAGAGTATTGTTTCCATAAAAACAGAGTCGTTTTTTTCAAATTGGAAGTGATCAGAGTTGTATTCCCGATTTAGAAAATTACATGACACAACATATTAAAACATCATAACAACCAAATTCATGAAATCATTCGATGATCACAGCATACAAACGAAATCAAATCAAAACATAATCATATCCTAAATCTAGTATGAACACTTCTTGTTCTGAGTATATACCAAACAAATCCACTTGACAACAAACCATCAATTTTGTTAACTCAATCGAACAAATCAAATCCAATCGAAAATCAATCAAATCCGATAAAATCTATCAGTGACTAAGCTGGGTAAATCATGTAACCAAATTTCATTTATTTTTAGCAAGCGAAAACACTGTACAGGGTGAACATATTATGACAGAGTCATTTTGAAAGATACACAGAGCTATTCGAAAACCAAATTCAAAACATTGTATTTATCCGAGGAATTTACAAAAACTAAAAAAATATCAAAATTCATACCTGTAGGATGAGTAGACAGCTTGATCATGACATTTTGGAGTTTACAACAGCTGTAGACGATTCAACGTTTTTAAATATGATGGAACCAGTAGTCCTCTGCTTCCTATCAATTGCTTGAAGTTTGTTTCTTTGGCTAGTCAACACTGCAACTTGACTTTCCAGAGATTGGATTTTCGATTGAAGCACATGAACGTCTATATAGTATCGTTCCAACCATAAATCACATTGGTCATAGGATGATTGTCCGGGTTTCGAAAGAGCAGGCGAGGGTTTGGTTACATTGCTGAGGGTTTCGTTAGGAAGTTTAATCCCTGGGTAACTGGGATTGTTTCTTAGGCACGGGGGAAGGTTCAAAATGAAATCATAAGGTGGCTCGGAGGATAGGCCCTGTGAGTAAGGGTACTCATTAGCTAGAAAACGTTCTATGTCAGAGTCTGAATCCTCACTAAGGATTATGGGCTTCTGCTCAACACAAGGTTTAGGCTTATTCCTAGCCATTCTCGAGATAATCCGGGCATTCCTTTTTCCTTTGGCATTAGCAGTAGGGTTTGCCTTAGCCTTTTTGCTGACAGGTCTCTTTATAGCCTCGACCTTCTCAATTCCAACGTCTGGTAAGTCAATAGAAGGGTCGACCGGAGGCTTAAGAGAGGGAAGTAGGATATGGAAGGGCACGGGTGGCCCAACCTTGGTTTCATTCACCACAGGTTTGTCAACCTGGACAGGGTTTGTGTCATCAAAACCATTTCAAGCGATGAAATCTCACCAGCTATCACCGTGGAGACTTAAATAATGAACAATGATAAGTTTAATTAGTCCATGGTGGAACAGGCTACTATCAGCCTTCTCCCTTTTAAACCTTTTTGACATTTTATATAGGCTACGCTGGAAGTAGAAGGGTATATTCAATGGGTATCCCATAAAATTCATTAACAAACGCAGGTGGTAGAGAAAAACGAGTCCATATCAACCTTCACAGGTCACAAACTGCTTGACTATTATCAAAAGGTCATGCCATCTTGGTTTAAGCAAGGATATGGGCATACCTCTGTCACAAGATGTGACTTTGCGTGAGAGGAATAGTAGTGGCCATGGCACCTCCTCGACCTTAGAATTGTTGAACCAGCGCTGGCCCGAGGATGGTAACCCTGTAGCAGAACTGATAAATTCCTCATTGATTTCTAACTGTATGTCGCCCACCTTGGCTCTACATCCATCAAAATTCAGGGCAAACTGTTGTGCCACAACTAGATTAAAACCCTCAAATCGTTGTACAAAGGTGAGCCATCCGTTATCCTCCAAGTCTTTCCGGGCATTGTCAAATAATAGCAAGGCTTGGCTACTGTTTGGCTCGATTCACACCACTGGTGCCATGGAGTCGAGCACACGGTAAGCCCAGGGTTTGGATCATAACACACACAGGAGAAGAGTGCACGAAGGGTTACCTGAACTAACAGAGGTAAAACAGGGATACGGGACAGGCATAAATTCCATCGTGTGAAGGTGGTGGAGTTTATCTCTGCCATGCATAATAATTATTGCCAAGGTACAATCGTTGGATTTCATAGCTGTTCGACCCACTATTGTATAGTTCAACAATCAAGTCATTTTCCCAACCAATGAAATCAATGGTAGAACCACGCACGCAATCAACGTTATGCCATAGTTTTCAAACACCAACATACAAATTGAAACCAATACCAATGTTTTGACCATGTGGCAATGTGTTGTAACAATTCATGTCAAGAGTTTAACCCATGCGCCAATGCAGTTTGATCTAGGTGTGATATCAAATGAAATACATCAAAGGTTTAACCATAACACCTATATATTTTTATGAAACCAATGGTCAATCAAACCAAATTAAAGAACATATAAATCCAATTGCCAATGCATCACAAATTTAATGAGACAAAGTCACAATCAATCGAAGAATAAATACAAATCAAAAGATCTTGCCATCTATGTAATGATAAGTGAAAAGTAATCTCAATAGGCACGTCGATAAGAAGGATAACGACAGTTCAACAATGATTTTAATGCGACTTCGAAAGACCAAGTTTTCACGCTTTCAGTCGTGAAAACAAAAACGAAGGTAAATGTGCAAATGTCGCAAAAATAAAAATGTCGTTTATATGAAAATTGCGACGAAAAATTGATGTTTGCAGAACATTGGTGTAGGCAGCTTATAAGTCAATGGAAAAATGTGAATTGGCTGCCAACAGGTCCCTAACAGTTTGAAAGAGATAAAGGAAAACTCTTCGATAGAAATTCTAAGTCTAAGGGTAGATCTAAATCCCCAGTTCAGTCAACAAGACGATGTTAGAAATGTGGTAAAACTGGGCATTACAAAAATGACTGTAATTTGAGAGAAATGGAAGTCAATACTGGATCCAACGAGAAGCAATAAATTTAAATAAATACGACCCAGGATAAGGGAGGTGATGTGTACCTGGCATCAACCAGTACATAGTTGGATCAAGGTGTTTGGTTGATCGACTGAGGAGCATCCTATCATATGACACCACATAGAGATTGTTTTTGTGAGTATGAATAATTATGTGAGTATGAGGTCTTTCCATCTATTTTGAGAATAAAAGCACCATCACCAAACAAATATGCAACACATCATGTGCCATGTATCACTAAAGAGAAATCCCCTTGATCAACCGCTCACAAAGGTTAGAAGCTCCACAAATATAGGAAATACCCCATCGTCAATCACAACCTTTGTATGGTCAGAGGTTCCTGAGACTATATTTGTCAAATCCCTTCAAACTGCATTATCAAGTTTCATAGCAAGATATTAACACCGCGAATATAATTTTAGTAATTAAAAATTATTTTCTGGAGATTAATTAAATAAAAATAAATATGCATATATACTCATCAGAATCGAAATTTCCACCTAAGTTTGAATCCCCACCTAGAAGTTCAAATTTTATTCTCGTGAGAGGAAGTATATGAAGATTAATTAAATAACAATTAGATTATAACAATTATGAGTTGATATAATCAATCAATTTTTTTTAATTAAATAGTATCTAAGGATTGAATTTTCCTTTTTGGTCGAAATGGATGCAATATCAGTCAAGATTCATATAACAATTCCATATTACCTAGTGCTGAGGCATATCACCCATCTCGAGAATATCGACTAGCAGAGGAACTGCACAAGACTGGATGCCTGCATCAATTGGAGGATTACTTTATGCAGAGCGAAGGCATTAATAAAAGCTGGTAAGATTGCTTGATTGAAATGGAATTATGATTTTGTTTGTTTCTTATGACCATACATGAAAGGTTCTTATGGGTTTGAAAATAAGAGAGGGTTTGAAAAGAAGAGAGAATTTGACCGACAGATAATAACTTTCATAATTAAATGGAAACAACCTCTTTTGCTCGAATATCATCATAAGCAATTGCAGAAACAGTAGAGCAATCATAGAAACAATAGCTAGAAAATTATGCAACTGTACCCACAAACATCTGCCACTATATATCAATCTAAACACCACATTTCAACACTAACATGATAGTAATATGAGATAATTGCAAAGAACGGTTGCATTCTATGGTGCATATCAAACTCGGGTTTAAACATGTTTATGTATTCTATCTTCCAACATTTGTTAGAAAATGCATGGAGTTATGAATTAGAATGTTAGAGATTTTGTAGTTTTAAAAATTATTTTTAAAACAATAATATAATTGTATTTAAGTGTATTTGAATATTATCTCATACCTTCTATTGTTATATGAAAATAAAAACTCAAAATACTAAAAAAAAGGAGGTACATTTTATCGTTATAAAATTATTCTAAAATACAACAATATAACATAGCTAATTGATTTAGCCGTAGGCTAAATGTTCTACGAAATGAAGATTTTTTCCAGGGACATTTGCCCGAAATCTAACGTGAAATTGTTAGATTCGTAGATTTGAGTGATTATTTATATATAATCCGGGTGCCCCATGGGTTTTTCAGCATGTTGAATCCATTTTCGTGTTCAAAAATGGATTTTGAACAACAAAAAATATTAATTCATGTAAATTGATATCATTGGATTTCGATGTAAAAATCCATTTCGTAGAACAACTAGACAATGCCATTGATTTATATTTCGTACACAAACCATTATACAAAAACATCTAAACTTACTATTATAATAATAACGAAGATTGATATAAATTTATATAAATAATAACGAGGATTTGAATCCACGTAGCCAGTGTGCATGTGAGCCAATTGGGTGTTGCTCCATGGTAACTGATGGAAGAGAATTCAATTCACACCAGGGATTTAGAGGTAAGTTCATCTTTGATGAAACCCTAATTTTTAAATTCCAACAGTAGCTCAACAAGCAAGCTTTTGATGGTTGCATTTCAACATGATGGACATTGTTGGTAAATTATTTCCTAATAGTCATTTTCTACTTTTAGAATGTATACTTTCGCCATGAAATTTGTTGGGTATATGTTATATTCTTTGCACGTGTGTGTGTGGGTGTGTCAAGTTCGACAACTGCGTCTGCGTTTGATGAACCCCCTAAAAAGAAATTTGGGGCAGTTTTTGCTATTTTTAGCAGGTTTTTCTATTTTTAGCGGTTTTCTAAATTAATCCTGAATTAAGGGATTAAGGTTTTGGTATCTACGGAATACCTAAAAACATTTTATATATTGAATGGTGAATGGTGAAATTTTATATAATGAATATAAGAAAGGTTTTCCCCGATTGAGGGTTTCTAGTATAAATCTTTGTGTACTATGTGAATGAGCCATTGATTAATTTATGTTTTGTTTAAGAATCTATATGCATTTCTTTACTTCGCAGGTTTAAAACTTACGTCACTCTGCTACCAATTGTCATGATTTCTCCTGCTAAATTTGATCATTTTGACATAACTATTTGGTTTTCTGCATAATGGATAATTACACTTAAGTCTATTAAGAATTTAATGGGTTATTTGTGTAAATTATATTATTTTGAAATATACCTCCTTCTACCTTTGACCTCCTCTCTTGAGTTATATGTTCAACCTTCATAATTCTTTTAAGAAATTGGTTAGCTGGATTATTTTTCCATTAAAATTTGTTTATACTGTTAGGTTGGACAAGTTTGCAAGAAATTTGAGTGTGTCGAGAAAATTTATGTTTCTCCGATCCAAACTTTGTAATTAAAATATGTCATGTTGATTTAGAAACATAATATATTAAGATTCTATCACACCATTTCAATAATCATTTGTCTGTATAAGTTTTTTTTCATGTAAGGTTCTTGTACTGCATGCATCTTACATTTCTTTATATGTTAAGTGTCCATCATTTCATAGCATAGATATTGATCAAATTGAAGTGAGAGTTCTTAGGAAATTTGTCATGTAAAGGGTAAAAAGATTCCATATATCATTCTTGGTTGCAATAGTGTCATAAGTATTCCATTGGAACAAATGTCCATGGGAATGCCTCTTTGCAAT
>JZKD02S1728066.1:364460-374595 GCA_000966675.3 Picea glauca
TGGCTATAATTGGCCTTGAATTGTAAATAATGACTAGAAATAGAAAAGGTGTCGCCCTTTCTTCCCATGACGTCTAAAGTTGCAGTTGAAGTGGCAACAATGGCTGCCAATTGCAGAATAAAATCGAATATGGCAACCAGTACCCATCTCCATTTCGATCTTCGAACTGCATTTTCTGGATTTATTGCTTTGCTATTGTGCTCGACGCGTCAAACTTGCAAACCCTAACCTAACCATGGGTTGAGAAGGTCATTCTTACCATTGGAACCATATCTCATTCTTAGGCGTTGGTAGACTTGGCCATGGCCCACGTACCACAATACAACACCCAGCCTAGCACCCAAGCACGAATCCCACAACTCAACACAAGTCAACCGGATCAAATACGCAACCTTCAGATCTTCAGTTTGACGCTCTCCCAACTGAGTTATCCCCGCGAATTTTCAGTCAGCTGAGACCGAGCCAAGCACCTGCAACATAACACAGGTTAGCAAATAAAACACATAAACAAATTGTTGGGTTTCACCCAATTTCTAATGCACATCGAGTAGTGAACTATTGAAAGATTATTCTGAAGTCCTTAAACAACAGTAATCATCCAAGAAGCCAGAGCACCAAGCATCAAGCATTAAACACAAGGCAGTGCGCACTACGCAGTGGTGAAAATTATTATGGGTCTTTACCCATATCATTCCAACGTGAAACTTTAGCCCCTACCACCAAACGTTACACCAAGCCGAGGGCCCATCCATATGACCGCCCACAATGTAAACCAGGTTAGCAGCAACACGTGCCCATGAAAAAAAAAATAGCCATGATGACCAAGCCCACAATTAGAAGTAGATTGCATTTACTACTTGCGCCTGTAATACAAAGTGACCAACCATTGATGATTCTCAGGTATTTTCCTGCCCTTAACAAGCCTTCCGCGAGTGCATTCTCCTATGTGATGAACAAAACGTAGGCCCATGGAGTCGGAGTTGTAGACTGGAGGAGGTGACCCAGGTGGGAGCGTAGGAACCAAGTGGGTGTAGGGTTTGGGAAGTGAGAACAGGGAAGAGGGGCACGTGGGCCTCTTTTTATTATTTGATTCGATTTTATTTTATTTTTTTCATTTTTTTTCTTCATTTGGTTTTAATTATTTTAAAACAATGTTTTAAAAAATAATTTTTTTTTATTTTTTTAATTGAAACAATTAATATATTGGATTATATTAATTGGAATAGTATAAAGTAATTATTTCAATTATTTTAAAGTAATTTTATTTTTATTTTTATAAAGTAATTAATGTAAAGTATATAATGCAAGTAAGTAATTTAGTGTAAGGGTTAAACTATTTTTAAATCATTAGTTAGTGTAAAGTTTTAAATTTTAAATTTTAAATTTGATTAATTTTAAATTTTATTTCCACTAATGATATTAGTGATTAATTAACTATTGACTAATTAATTAGAATGATTAATTAATTAAGTAAGTAATTAATGTTAATGATAAATTATGTTCAAGATTACATTAATTAGCTTTAAACTAAAATTTTAAGGACTTAAACCATGATAAGCGGGAAGGGGCTTCTTGCGCACTAAGAAGGTAGGTTAGAGAAATTGGCGAGTGTGGTACAGTGCTAGCGTAGCTACCAAGACGAGAGAGTCAGTAGTTTTCTTAGACGAAGACATCGAGCTTAGAAGCTTTCGACCCTGACCTAGCCACTTACCCTAAAGAGGGTAACGTCAGTTTACAGACAAGTAAAAAAAACTTATGCCTGACCCTGTGTTTACAAGTATAAGTTGCGCGAATGCGAATTTCCTTAGACTCTTCCCTGACAAACATTTGGTTGATGAAAATTCAATTATACAGGATGGTTAGGACTCGAGGAAATCGAGGTCGAGGGGCATCGTTGCAAGGACTTCCAACGCCACCACCACCATCACCTGAATTAGATCTCATTTTGCGCTCTTAACCAGCAGGGATCGAAGTGGAGCCCCCACCAACTGGAGAGGGTAACCCTGAAGCGTCGAGGGATTCAGGGGGAGGGCCTCCACTTGAGGACATCACTAGAGAATTGCAGAAGATCAAACTTCCAGATATTGTTGGGGGTTGTGCCAGTGAACGTGCAGAGGCATGGTTGGAAGGAATGACACGATGTTTCGCCTTAAGAGACTATGCTTCCACATCAAAGGCGAAAATATCGATCTTTTAGTTGAGGGATAGTGCCTTGAACTGGTGGGGTAACCTGGAGAGGCAGTTCCACCTTACCCCAGACACCGTCTCTTGGGAAATTTTTGAGGAAAGGTTCCGAAGGAAATATCTACCAGCTTACTACGAGGAACAACAGGTGGGAGCATTTCATGCTCTAGTACAGGGAAACAGGACCGTGGAAGAGTACAAGATCGAGTTTATGGAGTTGGTAAAATATGTTTCGTATATGGATAATGATCAACGACAGGAAGAATGCTTTGTCTATGGGTTAAACCCTAAGATAAGGGCTATGGTACGGATGTGGAAACCGTCGTCCGTAGCAGAAGTAGTTGAAAATGCATGCTATGCAGAGGAACACATGAGCTTAAATGGAGGTATGTGATCAACCTTTCCACATCATCCTGGATTCATGGGGAAGGCCCCTAGGACCTTCTCCAGGGGAGGGAGCTCTAGGCCACCTCCTTATGGTAATAGAGTCGCACCAAGGACAGTTGCTACAGGTATTTCAATGGAAGCAAGTGCAACATCCTGCTCATCACCAACGACGTAGGCAGGTCCACAACCTTCTCAGGGAGAAGCAAGTAGGGGTAGGGGTTCCAGGGGAAGGAACTTGTTTCAGAGAACGTCACAAAGAAATGCGCAGGTTTCATCTCGTGTTACATGTTGGAGATGTGGAGGACCCCATTACCAACGTGACTGCCCAGAGTTGCAAGCAGGATTTGTGCATAGAGAAGGAAAGGCCCCGATGGGAAGAGCAAGTAGTAGCTACCAGATTTATGCAGCGGTTAATAATCACTAGGCATAACATCAATCCATGGTGGTGGAATCGTCAGGTACGCTAAATCATATCAATGTTAAAATTTTATTTGATTCTAGTGCTACAGATAGTTTCATTTCACCATATGCATTAGAAAAGAGTGGGTTGGAATCCTACGAGCACGATGACTTTAAACAAGTCGAGATGGATTTGGGGGAAAAAAAAGCGGTAGGACCTAGCATTGATAATTGTCTAGTAGACCTGGGAGTGTGTACTACCAGGTTGAAGGTATATGTCACTGCTCTGGGGACGTATGACCTAATCATTGGAATGGATTGGTTAGAAGCCCATTGAGCTATGGTAGATTGTTTCACAAAAATGGTGCTTTGTGTTGACGATGAAGGAAGGCCAGTAGAGAGCCACGGTGTACGGAGAAAGGTGTCGCTACGCTTTATCTCAACTATGAAGGTTAAGCGGTGCATGAGGCAAGGGTGTCAACTATATGTAGTGGAAGCAGTGAATGAAAGGAAAGGACCCTCCTTGGATCAGTACCCAATATTGTCATAGTTTAGGGATGTTTTTCCGAATGAGTCGCCAGGGTTACCTCCTGAGAGGGAGCTTTCTTTTACTATTGAGTTAAAACCTGGTGCAAAACCAATTTCCAAGACTCCATATAGGATGACAGTGCCAGGACTTTGTGAGTTGCAGATGCAGTTGAAAGAGATACTCAACTTAGGGCTAATAAGGCTCAGTGTCTCACCTTGGGGTGCACCAGTAATTTTTGTAAAAAAGAACCTGATGGTTTCTTACGACTGTGTATAGATTACAGGGACTTGAACCATGCTACAGTGAAAAATAGGTACCCAATGCCACGAATATATGATCTCTTTGATCATATGAAAGGAGCATCGGTATTCTCAAAAAATGATTTGTGATCAGGGTATCACCAGTTAAGGATTAAGGAGGGTGATATTCCTAAAACTAACTTTCGAACATGGTTTGGTCATTATGAATTTGTTGTAGTACCTTTCAGATTGACCAATGCACCAACAGTATTCATGAGCCTCATGAATGGTGTATTCTGGAAGTACTTAGGCAGCTTTGTATAAGTCTTTCTAGATGATATCCTCATCTATTTCAAGAACGAAAGAGAACATGAGGAACACTTGCGAGTGGTGTTGTCCTGCCTTAGAGAGAACAAATTGTATGGGAAGTTATCGAAGTGTTCCTTCTTCCAGAGAGAAATTCATTATTTAGGTCATATCATTTATGGTGAAGGAATCTCTGTGGACCTAGAAAAGGTAAAGGCCGTTATGAAATGGCTAGTGCCGAAAAATGCTCATGAGGTAATAAGCTTCATGGGGCTAGCAGGTTATTATCGAAGATTTGTGGAAGGGTTATCTAAAATAGCAAAACCCATCACCACTTTGCAACGAAAGGGGGTCAGGTATGAATGAATAGAATAATTTGATAGTGCATTCATCGAGCTTAAGAGGTTACTAACTAGTGCACCAATTCTATGAGTGTTGGATATGGAAAAGGACTTCACAGTCTGCACGGATGCCTCGAAGCAAGGGTTGGGGGACATGCTAATGCAGGATGGGGGAGTGATAGCATATGCGTCAAGGAAGTTGAAGCGACACGAGGAGCTTTACACTACTCATGATTTAGAGTTGGCAGCTGTAATGCTAGCTCTGAAACTTTGGAGGCACTATCTAGTGCAACGAAACTTTGAGCTTAAAACAGACCATGAAAGTTTAAAACATCTCTTCACTTAGAGGGATCTTAATGCTAGGCAGAGGCAATGGAGTGAGTTTATGAGTGGGTATGATTTTGGAATTTTGTACATCAAGGGAAAAGAAAATGTGGTTGTGGATGCCTTGAGTAGGAGACCATGTATCTTCTCCTTGGTACCCTTAAAATTCAATCTGAGGGAGCATGTGTTGACACAACTCCTTGGAGACAATTGGTATTTAAAGGTTACTTCAAACCTCTAGAGTGGGAAGCAATTAGATCCAAAGTATGAAGGATATAGCCTGGAAGCAGACATACTATTAAGATATCGAGGAAGGATGTACATCCTCGAAGGTGGGGATATTTGAAGCATCATACTGAAGGAAGCCCATAGAGCGCTTTATTGTGTGCATCTGGGTGTGAAGAAAATGTACGCAGACATGAGAAAGCTCTTCTTCTCGGTAGGCATGAAGCACGATGTAGTCCATTTCTTCGCCAAGTGCCTAGAGTGTCAACAAGTGAAAGTTGACCACCATCACCCGACAGGTCTCCTACAACCTCATGATGTTCCTATGTCCAAGTGGGAAGTCATTTCTATGGATTTTTTTGTGGGGTTGCCACTCACATCTCATAGACACAACGACATTCTTGTGATAGTTGATAAGTTAACCAAGAGTGCTCATTTTATTCTGGTTAGAGACACTTACGATGTCACTGATGTACCACGCGTGTTTGTAAGTAAGGTCATCCATTTGCACGAGATACCTAAGAAGATCATTTCAGATAGGGACTCTAGATTCACTTCTAGGTTTTGGACAAGTTTGCAGTCAGCGTTGGGGATGCAGTTGAACTTAAGAACAACTTATCATCCAGAAACAGATGGGAAAACTGAGAGAGTAAATCAAGTCATGGAAGACATGCTTAGGATGTATGTCATGGATAATCAAACCCATTGGGAGAAGTACCTACCTTTGGTAGAGTTCGCCTACAATAATAGTTTTCATAGCTCCATCGAAATTCCACCCTACGAGGCTTTGTATGGAAGGCCATGTAGAACACAATTGAGTTGGGAAAGATTAGAAGACCGAGTGACAATTGGACCATAATTGATTGAAGAGATAGAGGAACATGTGATTCAAATTAGGCAGAGACTAAAGGAAGCACAAGATAGACAGAAAATTTATGCTGATGCACATAGGACTGACCGAAGTTATAAAGTGGGAGATCAAGTTTTCATTCGTATCAGTCCTAATAAGAGTACCATTCAGTTTGGGAAGGGGAAAAAGTTGTCACCTCGATTTATAGGACTGTTCAAAATCCAAGAGAAAATTGGACCCATTGCCTATCGTCTCGTATTGCCACCCCACTTGCATAAAACTCATAATGTTTTTCATGTATCTATTCTACGTCATTATGTTGCTGACGAATCACATAAACTAAATTGGAAGGAATTTCACGTATTGGACGTGGGAACACTCACGGTAGAACCGTTACGCATATTGGACCGTAGAGTCCGACAACTCAGGAACTGTCTGGTAGACCAAGTTAAAGTCCAGTGGGACAAGTATAGTCCAGGATCTGCTACTTGGGAGGATGTCGAGACATTATGACTAGATTAGCGCTCACTTTTTTTACCACCTCGAGAATATGTTTCTCGAAGGTTGGGTGTATGTAACACCACCTTTTGACTTAGAAAGCTAGGATTACCTGAGGCCTAATCACCTTTATTTTCTATTCACAGTGAAACTATTAATGATACACTTGAACTTTTAAGACGTATGAACTTCTATGAATGTTTAAATGTTATTTGAATGAAGGTGGATATGATGCGATCTATTATGTGAATGTAAATTCTATGAATGTTTAAATGTTATTTGAATGATAATGGATATGATGCGATCTATTATGTGAATGTAAATTCTATGAATGTTTAAATGTTATTTGAATGATGGTGGATATGATGCGATCTATTATGAGAATGTAAATTCTATGAATGTTTAAATGTTATTTGAATGATGATGGATATGATGCGATCTATTATGTAAATCAAAATTCTATGAACAAGTAACGTCAATTGAATTATGGGGGATATTATGAGATCTATTTCTAACTTGAAAACTTTGACATTTAAAGTTGTTTCTATGTGGATTCCAATTTGAGATTATGATCGAATGCATTTACATGATGATAATGCATAGATATGTATGAGTTTGTGTTATAGACTAATTTGCAGGTCAATGGGCTATGAAATAGCCAAGGGATAATGGTAATAAAAGTGGATGTCATGACCACCGATCGAGAAACAATATGGTATGGATCTTTGTATGTGAAATTATATTGGTACGAATTCACTACTTTGATATGTGGACCAGTGCAGGTTTTCTATTGGTGAGACTGCTCAAAAATTGAATAAACAATGAAAAAATTCCCAGCAACACAGTGCCACTATATATTCCATTGTAGGGTGTGGACCCTAGTCCTATTAGGAGGGGTGGAGGCATTTCCCAATGTGTATCCACTGAAACCTGGAGTCATGTGAGGACGGTGTTAACTCACGCTCCCCTAGACATGTGATGATGACTGTCATTTGCCTACTGGAGAAGCTTGGTCAAGATAGTGACATTTCCGCTTACGGGTTCTATTTGGATTTAGGTCAATATAGTGGACACTCCAAGATAGTCCAATAGAAGAAGGATAGGACTGGAAGATGGAAGTAAGTTAGGGAGGAAGGATGAATATAAATAGTTGAGAGTGTATGGAGATTTTCCTTATGGTGGAATTTATTGTTTTCCTTCTGAAAAAAAAAATATGTATATATGTATATTCATAATTACTTAACTGAACTACAATTGTCTAAATAAATGTTTTTGAGCTAGATTATTGTAATTAAAGGATTTCACAAACATTTAATTGGTTTATTATATTTTATAAAATGAATCGTCTTGTTGATTGGGTTGGATGCATACAAGAATTACTATAGAGGTGATAGTTATTGTCATTAGTACATGCATGAGACTTGTATGTGCTAGCTACACATGCATTTCTTACACATGTACACTAGTATGTATGAGTTTGAGTTTTCTTTGACTTACTTACTGATAATGTTGTCTATTGGATATGAATGTGTGAACCATGTGTCATTTCCCTTTTATTATAAATTACTTTAACTTCGGGACGAAGTTTCCTGAAGGGTGGGTGTATGTAACAACCCTAATGAATTAATTAAGTATCATGATTAAATGTTTGTTTAATAAATATTAGTTTAATAAATTAATAATTTTGATTTTTTTAAGACTTATTTTATAATTGTATTGTATTGGTAGATGGATCCATTAATGGGGGGATAAGGTGGTTGAGGCTTAATGGGGGGGATAAGGTGGTTGAGGTTTAATGGGGGGATAAGGCGGTAGGAAGGGAGGAGAAGGGGACAAGGCAAGGGGGAGGACTCGGGAAGGAGAGTTTTTTTGGGTGGAGTAACATTTTTCAGATTAGGGAAGGTGAGAAAAAAAATGGGGGGGGGAGCGTTGGGAGAGGAGAAGGGAGGAGGAATGTTTTGTGCTTACAGACTTGATGACTTTCACAGGGGGCACCTATTGCTGGGAATATTGGGCTCGGGGGCCAGGAAACCATAAGGAATCCTGGGGCTAGGGAGACAGATAGGTTGTTCCTAGCTGGTGGGAGGTTAATCAGTTTGGACAGAGCTTCAGTTTGGGCAGAGGTTTAGGAAGAGCTTCAAAACAACATCAGTTTGAGGTAGATATGTTTTATTATCATCATTATTATGTTGTTGTTAATTATTTATATATTGTTCATAATAATTATGTTGAATATGTTGTTTATTACCATGCTGCTCATTTTTAATTATGCTAAACATTGTTATTATGCTGAATAATGAACTGTAAAGAAATTATGATAGCATTTCTATATCTAGATTTTGTTTGGTAAGGCTTTGTATGGACAGACCTTACAAATTTGAAGCCTCGGAATAAATATTTGGCACTGTGGTCAAATAAGAGATATGCAAGAGGGAGACCAGGAGAAAGAGGCAAAAGAGGTAGTTCATGGAAGAGAGGCAGTTCATCGTAGAGAAGACAATCTCCAAGGCCAAATCAAGGCATGCAATCTAACATGAATGAGTCAAAGAGTTGTTTGTATTGTGGTCGACCTGGACATATTGTTAAAGACTGTCATAAGAAGAAGAGTGATGAGGCTAGGAATAAACCTAAAACACATTCAGGTCATTATGCAAAAAAATATTCAAATGATGATCTCAGATTGTTTATTGCTAGTGATGAGATTGATGAACCCCCAAATTTTAATTCATGGGATCTTAGACTATTTGTGTCTAACACTGCTTTATCTACTGAAACATATGATATTGATGCCTAATTTGTGGATTTCGGAGAATCAATACATATGACATGTAATAAGTCATGGTACATTAATTTTAAAGAAACAAAGAATGGTGCCAACATATATCTTGGAGATTACCACGCTCATCAAATCAAGGGATATGGAGACATTCCTGTGACATTGTCAAATGGTACTATTCGTCACATTCGCAATGTGGTGTATGTGCCAGGGATAAAGAAAAATTTGATCTCTGTGTCCACCATTATAGATAAGAACTTGAAGGTTGAATTCTTCAAGAATTATCGCATAGTCAAGGATCTGCTGGACCAATACATAACTGTTGCAACGAGAGTTAGAGCAGGAGGCCTATACAAACTTGATGTTACCAGAAAAGCACATCACACATTGACTTCTGCAACTATGCCAACATAGATTCTTTGGCATCGAAGGTATCGCCACATCAATCATCATGATTTATTGTCATTACAAAAAAAAAATGGTTGAAGGACTTCCCATGTTAAAGAATGAGAATGTTGCTTGTGATGGATGTGCATTAGGAAAGATGCACATAGATGAATTCCCGTCTAATTCTGATAGGAAAAAGAGAGATGTGTTAGATCTTGTGCATACTGATGTTTGTGGGCCTATGCAAACTAGGTCTTTAGGAGGTGCATTTTACTTTATGTTATTTATTGATGATTGCACGAAATACACATGGGTTTATTTCCTTAGAAGAAAAAGTGATTTTTTTGAGTACTTTAAGGAATTCAGAACCATGGTGGAAAGCATACAAGAAAATCCATCAAAATCCTCTGTTCAGATAAAGGGGGAGAGTATAAATCAGGGGACTTCATCAAATATTGCAAAGATCATGGAATAGTATAACAGTTTACAATACCTCACACTCCACGACAGAAAAAAGTTGCTGAAAGGAAAAATAGAACTCTGGTAGAGTGTGCACGTAGTATGATGAAAGGTACGAATATCTCAAATGCATTTTGGGTTGAAGCCATAAATACTGCAGTTTATTTAAAGAATAGAAGTCCAACAAGGTGTCTTGATAATGTTACTCCTTTCGAAGCCTTGTATGGTTCC
>JZKD02S1728066.1:384065-404496 GCA_000966675.3 Picea glauca
TCAACGATCCGCTCTTTGTTGCAAAGTCTGCCACCTGTCCTCCACGGCTGACAGTCGTTCCCGCCTATCGGGAAATCGCGAATCGCGATTCTGAAACACATGAAGCTCTAGCTCCGGGATCCCCGACTTTGCAGGATCTCTCGCCACGTGACTCTGCTGATGAACGGCTCTGATTCAGTCGGGGAATCACGCATCGCGATTCACTCATGTAAGAGTTCCCTGCCTCCAGAAACTCCGATCCTCCGATGAACTGAAATCCCGACTCTCCTTCTGATGTCTGACGCGTGTCCTGCCAAGGTCAACGGCTAGGATCCCATCGGTCTTTCAAGACTCGAATGATCTCGGCTGTCTTACCCTTTGAAACCCCGATACCACAATTGTTGCTAACACCTTCCATTTGTGAGAAGACTTTAGCCACTAGCCTTGCCTTATATTTTTCAATAGCTCCATCTGATGTGAACTTTGTTTTGTAAGTCCACTTACAACCAACCACACTTTTACCTTTTGTAAGAGTTGTCAATTCCCAAGTTCCGTTTTCATCAAATATTTGTACTCATCTTGCATTGTTGCCTCCCATTCTTATTTTCCTTTTGTTTCCTCATATGTACTTGGAGTATCAATCTACATCACCCTAGTCACAAGACCATAGTTAGCAAACATATTTCTAGAACCTTCTTGGTAGATTTCTTGAATGCTTCTAGTCTTATGTGTTTTTTCTATCAGAAAAACGAGATTGCGGAGCAATAAAAAAAACAAATGCAGAAATAAAACACAAAATATACACAATATAATAGAGACACATATATGCGTGGTTCACTTAGTTTGGGCTACGTCCACGAGAGAAATTGTCAGGTCCTTCCTTTTTATTATCTAACAAAATGAAGGGATCCAGCCTACAACACACCTGCTGTAAATTCCTCTTCTTTCTCTCTCAGTCTCCTCTCTCAGATTACAATATTCACACCCTTACACAATTGCAATAGAATTCCTTCACAGAGGAGGGTTTCCTTCTAGGGAAAAAATCCCTAAAATAACTTTCACCCTCCTATTATACAAAAATAATCACTCAAAGCTGCAGATTTAACAATTTCTAGCTAAATTTTAGACAAATGTCTCTAGAAAATATCACCTAAAAAGAGTCATAAAACATTTAAACGACGACATTCTTTAATATTGATGAAACTATACTCTTAAACATGATGAATTGCACTCTCTCAAAGGTAGTTCATTTAATTTATACTTGAATGGGATTTGGTGATATTAATGGCAAGGGTGGCAACCTCCTCCTTCTCAGATATTTAGGCATTGAGTGGGGCGTTGGCTAAAAGTTCTACCTTTTGGGTTTTTTGGACAAAATAGCTATTTTTTGTTGTTTAAATTGCATTTATCAATGCATAAATGGATTCACCGTGCTGAAAAACCCTTTAGGCACTTGGATTATACAAACTTAGCCACTCAAATCTGCAGATCCAACCATTCTTCACCGAATTTCGGGAAAAATCAAATGGAAAAAGTCATCGAAAAACTACCAAAAGATAGAACGTTTAGACTACTGCATTCAGTGGAGCTCATCACACAACGAACTCCACCGAATCGAGCATTAAATGCCAACATCAACTTACCATTGGGATATTAAATTGTAGCGAAGACATGCGGTGTACCCAAGTACAGAACCGACTATGTGTTAGTTATAACTATAACCTCAATAATATGTGACTGTACACTGCCAACTGTTCTGACTAGCTGTATGAGTTGTTAGGATTTATTTGTTTATCCTTTCATCTAATATGTATGCTCTTTACATATTCTTGTTCCCAATCTGTCTTCTATGTATTATCTTCTTTACTTCTTATTTTGTCATGACATCTTTTCATCTCATACTTATGCACTCTACACATTCTTGTTCCCAATCTGTATTATTTTCTTTACTTCTTATTTTTATAACCGGTTCCGCTTCTGAGCTGATTCTACAATAAGTTTTATGACATTAGTGCATAACATAAATGCCTAAAGCTCTTCCTCGTCGACCTACTTACGTCTTCGTTTACACTCATTCAACCCGGGCTATATTACATAATAAAATATATTTTTTCATATTATAAAGATTGTAAATAAACTCTATTAATCGTTTGATCCATAAATTTGAAACTCTATATTAAACTATAATGCTATTTAATATTTGAAATGATGGTACGTCAATAATCTTTAATATGTAGACAAAGTTTGTTATAATTTTGAAAACAACTTTAATTCAGCAGCACATTCATTGGCCTGAGTAGACCGAAGAAACCACATAATAATAAACACAAAGATAATATGAATATTGCTTCTAATTTGCGATGTATTTTTATATCTGCCTCACTTAAGATATATTGTATTTACTTTGGACTTAAATTTCGTTACTTCTTATTGGCCAGAATAGATGTATTTTTATATCTGCCTCCGTGCAGGATATATTGTAATTATTTTGTAGGTAGATTACATTGATTTTATATTAGTGGATATTTTTTTTAAAGTTTAATATTATTATTTGGAAAATAATAATTTTAATTTTATTATAAAATTATTTATTTGAATTTAAATTTTATTGATTTTATATTATTTTATAAATTTTTAAACTTTAATATTATTATCTTTTGAAAAATGATAATTTTAATTTTATTATAAAATAATTGGTTAAAATATTATTTTTAGTAGGAATTTGGCCATATAAATTTAGAATAAATCATAATTTATTTATTATTTAAATTACTTTTTTAAATGCATAAATGAATTCAGTAAATGGAAAAACCTATTATAAAATATGAATCTCGAATTATATAAACTTAACCTCTCAAATCTACAACAAACATATATAATTTTTATTTATTTAATTATTATTATTATTTAAGAGTGAGAAATATCAATTATTATTATTATTTACTTTATTATTATTATTATTTAATGTTATGCATGCACGAAGAGAATGTCTACATAAACCCATTTAACGAAATTTCACGGAAGTTATGCCCTACCGAAAGCGGGGACATTAAATGTGTGCAAGGTTTTGCATGCATGAAGAGAATGTGTGGATAGCCCCATTTAACGCCGAATAACATGGAAGATGTGCCCTAATAAAACGACACTAAATGTGTGCAGGGTTGCACGGAACGTCTGGACCACCGCATTTAATGTTGAAATTTCGTGGAAGCCGATCCTTAACGAAAAGGACGAAAGCTCTTAAGTAAGTCCTTCCTTTTTCGTGAAAACTGTCAAATTGCAGAGTGGATTGATTTTCGAATTCCAAGCTTGTTTGAAACCTTGCAAAATATGAAGGTTGTTTGATATTTAAAGTTTAAAGTTTTAATCAATTTTTAATTTTAATTTTTGAAAAATAAAAAATTTAAATATGAAAAACTTATTTTTCTATTAGTTCAAAACCTTCATACCACAATTTTTATATGTTTTAAATAACATTCAATATCACCATTTACAATTTTTATTTGGTTTTAAATAACATCCAACATTACCATTTAATTTTAAATACCATCCACTGTCCATCTTATGATTTGAGAGAGATTTCATTTTAAATTCCCAAAGATCTTATTTTAAGTTTTTAAACATAACTTTTATCTGCTCTATTAATAACATTACACCCAAAATAAACCAATACATACTAAACTAATACATACTGTAAAATACAGCTATGGATTACAGCTATGGATATCTGCAATAGTTGTTAGTTATAACCTCAACAACGTATCACTGTATACTGTTAGCTATTCTAGCTAGTTGTACCAGTTGTTAGGATTTGTTCCTGTTTCTTGATCTTCTTGTTTTGTTTTCCCTTTCTAGGTTTAGATTATCAGCTAATACAATTGTGCTCTGCATTTTCCTATTCTAGATCTGTCTCTTCTGTATTGTTTGTTTCGTTTATAGTTTTGTCATGGTATCAGAGTGCGGGAGGTAAGACTCTTCACAGAGCCTGGAGATCAGTCCGCTAAAGGAGCGTTGGAGACATAGCTCTACTAAAAGAAAAGTGTGACGTAGATTTGCAGAAGAAGATTCAAGACAAAGAACTTTAAGAATTCGTGGAATCCTTTCTTCTCGAGGCAGATGCAGAAGTAACAGAGGAGAAAATTCAGCAGCTGTTAGATTGGCTGTAGGAACAGATCTGGGCCGTCAGATCAAGCCCAGATAGGACAAGGAGCCGAACAGATCTCAGCCATTAGATCTCCGTAGGACCTCGGTCGAGAAGGTGTCTAGGTTCCCGAAGTCCCAGAGATCTGAAGTGACTTTGGACCCCTGGATCCAATAGACACGTGTTAGACGATCCTCGTATTTGGCGATCTCGTATTTCCGAGGAAATAGAGTGCAACATTGTGAGGACTTGTGAAGGCTCGAAGGTCGAAATTGATCTCAGTCGTCCATCGGAAAGGACACGTGGATCGTCAGATCCCGCACTCTGCGAGTTTGCAAATTCGACACTTAGAAGGATAGTTGGTATTGTGCATTGAAAAGGCCCGAAGCCCCAAAGTTTCAGAGAGGATTGAGACCATTGATTTTAGTGGACACATGGCGCTAGATCTGGAGGTCTGAATCACCAAAACTATGGAATAACTAAGGTGTGTTGAGTCACAAACTACCGAAGCTCCGAAGAGTCAGAGTCAATCCAGGTTGTTGATCACGCTGGACACGTGGAAGCCATCCGACAGTTCGACAATCTAACACTCTGAGAGAACTGTGAAGCAGTGACGGAAAAAGCCCCGAAGGCCAAAGCACCGAACTGGATCCTGACCACTCATTCATAAAAAACGTGGACCACTAGGATCACACTTATGTCACTCCAGAGATTCTACACTCTGAAGGTTTGCGTGAGTCAACAGACGAGAACTCCCGAAGGTCGAAGTCCCGGAAAGCATCTTGACCGTCAATTGGCTGAGCGTTGTGGGTCGTTGATCTTTGTTGTCATTCGACACTCAACTTTTTCGAGATTTCAGTGTCAGCTTATACGAAGGGTCGACACTTTGGGAGAACTGTGAAGCAGTGATGGAAAGAGCCCCGAAGGCCAAAGCATCGAAGTGGATCCTGACCACTCGTTTTGAAAACACCTGAACCACTAGGATCACGCTTACGTCACTCCAAAGGTTAGCGCGGGTCAGTAGATGAGAAATCTCGAAGGCCGAAGTCTCGAAAATCATCTTGACCGTCGATTGGTTGAGCGTTGTGGGACGTTGATCTTTGTTTGCATTCGACACTCAATTGTTTTGACATTTCGGCGTCAGCGTATACGAAGGGTCGTGTTGTGTGGACGACCAAAAGAAATCCCCAAATCCCGAAGAGAAGAAATATGAACCGTCCATCCGTCGAAGCTTGAGGACTGTCGATTTAATACTTGGGTGTATTCAACGATTCGACGATTCAGGAGATTTGTGGAAAGGTGTTGTGGAAAAATCATTGAAGCTCGAAGTGCGAAGGAGGTGTAGATTCATTGATATGGTGGAGGAATAGGAGCCATCCGATCTCTCCTTTTCAACGATCGACACATTATGAGTGTTGTGTGAGTTGGTCCGATAAAATAAAAGTCGTCGAAGCCCGAAACAATAGAATTTGAGCCGTCGATCTCAGTGCTTGTTGAGGACAATTGATCTTGTTGCCTATTCTTCGACATTTCACGAATTTTGTTTTCAAAGATAATAAAGGTAGAAAGTCCCGAAATGGCCAGAGCACCTGGTTCTTAGCCCTTGGTCATATGAGGGGTTAACGTTACAAAAAAAATAGTTAAAAAGAAATCCCTGGAGCACCTGATTTTCTCCATTAAAGGGTTACAGTGGATAAAGAATGCAACTCAGAGCTCTGACTTTGAACAAGCTTGTGTTCGGATAATCAGATCCAGCAAGATCGATACCAGGAAATAAGAAATTTCTTGTAGCTCGAGCTTGAAACTTCGCTTGTGTGTTTTGCACACAGGAAACGGGAAAATGACATGTCTGCTTGCATCAAGCGATATCAGAGGTATTTCTTTGTCCATGAGAAAAATCATGAGTAGTACTAACAACTTGTTTTTTGTTCTGATTTTGAGACTTTAAAAATGAGGACCTTGAGGACACATTTTGAGACTTTAAAAATGTCAGAGTCTGAAAATATTGATCAATTTATGACCAGAGTCATAGGAATTGTAAACCAGATTAGGTTGACTAGTGAAGCCATCCCTAATCAAAGGATTGTTGAGAAAGTCCTCAAAAGTATTCCAAATAAATTTGAAATGGTTGTTAAAACGATTCTTGAATCCAAGGATCTGTCAAATATTTCAATGGATGAACTCATGGGTTTTCTTTTGTCACATGAGACCAGACTGCATCTATAATATGAGTCCACATGACTAGGAATAGAATGTTTCCCTTGACCCTTAGAACTGCAAATCTGACCAAATCTTATGCACAAAGTGCATCCACCCCCAATGAAACTATGATTTTGCATGCAAGATTTGCACATCTTCCCTTTTAGAGTCTAAGTCTTATGCAGAAGCACTCCATGGTCAAAGGTATACCAATCTTTAAAGAGAAAAATCCCCCATGCGAGTCTTGCATTCTTGGAAAACATAAGAGAACATGCTTTCCACAGTCCTCCACTCAAGCCAAACAACACTTAGAGCTGGTTCACACTAACCTATGTGGACCAATGCAAACAAAGTCAATAGGTTGTATCTTTTATTTTCTAACATTTATTGACGACTTTAGCAGTAAAATATGAATCTATTTCCTTAGACACAAGTTTGAAACCTTTTCAAATTTCAAGGAGTTCAAGGCTGAAGCTGAAAAATAGAGTGGGAAATATGTGAAGATTCTCAGGTCAGATGGAGGAGGAGAATATTGTTCAACATAATTTGCAAATTTATGCAAATCACAAGGCATAATCATGCAAACCACGACTAGGTATACTGCATAGAAAAATGGAGTGGATGAGAGGAAAAACCAGACTATAATGAACATGGCAAGGACCCTTCTCAAAGAGAAATGTCTGTCAAATGTATTTTGGGCTAAAGCTGTAGCATGTTTAGTTTATCTTCTGAATAGATCCCCAACCACCAGTGTCAATATGAAGGTCCCTCAAGAAGAATGGAGTGGGACAAAATTGAATGTTGCTCATCTTAGGACCTTTGGATGAATTACATTCTCTCACGTACCTTCCAAATTAAGGAAGAAAATTGATGATCAAAGTGAGAAATGCATTTTTGTTGGCTACAGTGAGGCACCCAAAGCCTACAGACTCTACAATCTTATTTCAAAGAAACTCATTCTCAACAGATATGTCAAATTTCTTGAAAATCAATTCTGGAGTGAGTCTGAAAATCGCCCTATGGACAGTCAAAATCCATTTCTTCCACTTCTTGAACACATAGAAAATTTAGGACAACAAACACATCAACTTGTCCTTCCAATATTGCAGGTACAAGGAAAACCTAAAAGTTCTAAGGACAACTCTTCTTCAAGAAGAAATTCATCCTCTGAACTTCAAAATCAGCGAACTCGAAGCTTGAGAGAGATCCATCAGTAGTTGGATGATATTGATTAGCATGATATTTTTGCATTAATGTCATGTCAACCTAAATCTTTTAAAGATGCATCTAAAGAGACAAATTGGTTTCAAGCCATGAACCAAGAGATTGACTCCATTGAGAATAACAAAACATGGGATCTTGTTGATCTACCCAAACATAAGACAAGTATTGGTGCCAAGTGGGTTTACAAAACTAAACTCAATGAAAAGGGACTAATTGGAAAACACAAAGAAAGACTTGTTGCCAAAGGATTCTCACAACAACCAAACATTGATTATGGTGAAATTTTTTCTCCAGTCGCAAGGTTGGACACTGTAAGGAATCTCTTAGACATAACAACCTAACACAAATGGAAAGTATACCAAATGGATGTCAAGTTAGCTTTCTTGAATGATGTCTTAGAAGAAGAGGTTTATGTGGATCAACCACTTGGATTTGAAGTCAAAGAACAACCGACCAAAGTGTATCGATTGAAGAAATCCTTGTATGGCTTAAAGCAAGCTCCAAGAGCTTGGTACAACATACTTTATACTTACCTGATCAAGAGTGGTTTCAGCAGAAGCCAAAATGAGCCAACTCTATACACCAAAACAGATCAACAAGGTAAAATTATGATTTTCTGTCTTTATGTTGATGACATGATATATACTGGAAAACTTGAGTCAACCAGTTTTAAACATGCCATGCAATCTAAGTTTGAGAGGATAGATCTTGGCATAATGAAATTATTTTTGGGGATTGAGGTTGACCAATCAACCAAAGGGATTTTTGTTTATCAATAAAAGCATGCAAAAAACATCATAAAAAGATTCTACATGGAAGACTGCATTCCAACAAAAACTCCTATACCCATAGGCCCAAAATTGAGCAAGCAAGATGAAATCCCTACAGTGGATTCTACTTTGTACAAAAGTTTAGTAGACAGTTTATTGTATCTTACAACAAGTAGGACTGATATTATGTATGCAACCGACTTTGTTTCCTGGTTCATGGAATCTCCCAAAGATTCTCATTGGAAGATGGTGAAAAGGATTTTGAGATATGTTGTTGGCACTCCAATTTTGGTTTATCGTACACACAGTCTAAAGATAATCATCTTTCTAGTTACATTGACAGTGATTTTATAGGCAACCTAGATGACTGAAAAAGCACCTCAGGGTATGCTTTTCACCTGGGCATGAATATGATTTCTTGGGCATCAAAGAAGCAACCTATTGTCTCAATATCTTCTGCAAAGGCAGAGTATGTCGTTGCTACCTCAGCTTCCTGTCAAGATGTATGGCTGTGAAGACTATTGAATGACATGTCACATACAGAAAAGGAGCCAACTCTTATCTTCCGTGACAATAATTCAACAATTGCTTTATCAAAAAACCATTTTTTTCATAAGAAAAGAAAGCACATTGACACTCGCTTTCATTTCATATGCGAGTTAGTCAATAATGGTGAAATCACGCTTCAATTTTGTGGTTCACGAGATCATATCACATACATCTTTACAAAGCCATTGGGAAAAACCATTTTTGATTTTCAGAGACAACACTTGGGCATTATTAGTGTTGATTTTTGTAACTGTTGAGTTCAAGAGGTAGTGTTAGTTATAACCTCAACAACATATGACTGTACACTACCAGTTGTACTAGTCGTTAGGATTTGTTCCTATTTCTTGATCTTCTTGTTTTGTTTTCCCTGTATAGCTTTAGACTATCAACTAATACAATTGCGCTCTGCATTTTCCTATTCTAGATCTGTCTCTTCTGTATTATCTGTTTCATTTATAGTTTTGTCAATAGTACATAGTATAGACTACAAAATACACAACATTCAATGATTTTGACGGCTTTGTTGGATATAAACGTCAAACTCACGGGAAATGCGATGTTTGCAATAGGAATGTTAAAGTTTTTTTATAAAAAACTAATAAAAGCTAAATGGTATACGTTTTTTACTTTTTTTAACAATTATCACATGAATTAGGTAATGCAATTGTTGAGAAAATAATAATTTTACATTGTTTAAATAGTATTTTTGAAATTGTTTAAATAGTATTTTTGAATGCACAAATCAATTCAACACCCTAAAAAATTTCAATTCACCTAAAATATATAATTTCATTCACTGGAATCTGAATTTTTCTAAATCTTCTATTAAATTTTGAACCAAACTCATAAAAAAAATAAAATCCTAAAAAAGTAAATTAAAAAAAAAGGTTTAAAAAAAGTTTGGCCACTGAACTGAAGATCGTGCACCTATAGTACGTTTCAAATAAATATTCTTCTCTATCATTTCCATTATTTCAAATTGAAATTAAGATCTTAAACACAATTGGCATTAACACTGCACAGGCTTAGTATAATATGCAACGGCTTGCTCTTGAGAATTGGCAGTAGAGATGCATATGCTTAGTATTTTCTCTTGAGAATTGGCATTAACGCTTCATAGGCTTAGTATAAATCTGTAATAGATGGGTGTGAGGGATAGGAGTTTAGAAATCTTAGGCATTAATAGACACCATATTGGGGTTTTAGTTGAATTCTATTGTGTCCAATTTCGGCTTACATATGAAAGTCACAATCGACATAAGTATACAATATGTATTGTGTACTCAAATCTCTGATTTAACATTTACAATTATTGTTGAACTAAGTAAACAGATCAAATTTGTACATAGACAAAAGAACAAATGAACAATACTGAATATATGTATTCAATTATACATCAGTATACTGTAATTTCTTACATTTGAATTGGACCGAAAAATGTTGTATTTATAGATCTCTAGAAGATAGAAAATACATACAATTAAGTGGAGGTAGGTGCAAGAATTATCTAGAACAAAGAAGTTTTGAGAGAAACCTGGAGGATATAGCATTGTAATTAGTGACACCTACTCACACCTACTCCATCGTTGTATCCAAAGAGACATTAATTCTAACATGGAGATATATGTAATTAATGACACCTACTCCATATCTCTACCCAAATAGACATTTATTCCAACACCCCCCCCATAATGTTTATTTGGAGAGGATAGGAGTTCTCTTGAGTTTTAACAATTTTTTAAGTTTGGCAAATTTTAGAATAGGAAATGCTTTTGTAAATATGTCAGCAATTTGATTTGTTGTTCCACAAAATTGTAGCTTTATTACTTGACTTTCAATCAACTCATGAAAAAAATGATGATGCACTTCTATATGCTTAGATCCGGCATGATAAATATGATTTTTTGCTAGCTTGATAGTGCTTTGATTATCAAAAAATATAATAGTGAGAACATTTAGTGGATGATATGTTTCTTCAAGTAGTCTTCTAAGACACAATTCTTCTTGAGATGCCTTTGATGAACCAATATATTCAACCTCTGTGGATGATAGTGACACTGTTGATTGCTTTTTGCTGCTCCAAGAAATTGGTCCAGATCCAAAATGAAAAATGTATCTTGAGGTTGATTTTCTATCACCAATGTCACCTGCATAACCAAAATCTGTATACCCAACTAGAATAGGCTGTCCTCCATATTTGTATTCAATGTCAAGATGATAAGTACCCTTAATGTAGTTTAATATTATTTTAGTTGCTTTCCAGTGTTCCATATGTGGATGTACCATATACTTGGATACAATACCAACTGCAAATGCAATATCTCATCTAGTTATAGTAATATACAAAATACTTCCAACAAGTTGTCTATACAATTTTGTATCCACCTTCTTTTGAGTAGAGTTAGCACTCAATCACTCATATTCAATTTTTTCAATATATCAAGAGCACATTTTGTTTGAGAGAGCATGATGCTTCCTTGTTCTTGCTATAATTGCATACCCAAAAAATAGTGCATCAACCCTAGATCGGTTATTTCAAAGGCTTGTTTGAGTTTATCCTTGGTTATTTCAATATTATGTGTGTGAACTCCTGTAATAATCAAGTCATCCACATATAATATGATAATAACAACTTTGTCATCACTATGTTTTACATACACATCTGGATCAACTTCACTTCTTTTAAATCATGCACCTATAAAGTACTCATTTATTTTGGAGTACCATGCCCTTGGAGCTTGGTTAAGACCATATAATGTTTTTTTTAATCTACACACTAGATGTTCTTCATCACTTTTAAAAAATCTGGGTGGTTTTTTCATGTAAATTTCTTCCTCAAGATCACCATGTAGAAATGCACTCTTTACATCCATTTGAAAAATTTTCCAACCAAATTTTGTAGCTAAAACAACTATTGTACGAATTGAACTCATTTTATCCACTGAAGCAAAGGTTTAAGTATAGTCAATACCTTCCATTTGTGAGAAGCCTTTAACCACTAGCCTTGCCTTATATTTTTCAATAGCTCCATCTGATGTGAAATTTGTTTTGTAAGTCCACTTACAACCAACCACACCTTTACCTTTTGGAAGAGTTGTCAATTCCCAAATTCCATTTTCATCAAAGATTTGTACTCATTTTGCATTGTTTCCTCCCATTCTTCTTTTCCTTTTGTTTCCTCATATGTACTTGGAGTATCAATCTACATCACCCTAGTCATAATAACATAGTTACCAAACATATTTCTAGAACCTTCTTGGTAGATTTCTTGAATACTTCTAGTCTTGTGTGTGTTTTTTGTTAGAAAAAAAAGGATCCTAGAGCAATAAAATAAAACAAATGTGGAAATAAAACAAAAAATATACACAATACAATAGATACACAGATATATGTGGTTCACCCAGTTTGCGCTACGTCCACTAGAGAAATTTCCAGGTCCTTCCTTTTTATTATACAACAAAATGAAGGGTATTCACACCCATACACAACTGCAATACAATTCCCTCATAAAAGAGGGTTTCCTTCTAGGGAAAAAATCCCTAAAATAACTTCTACCGTCAGATCTCCTACCTTATAATGAACGGTCCAGATTGACTATGAAATTACAATATTTTACAACGAATTTTTTCCCAAAATTTTGCTTCGGGGGGGGGGAATCCCCCCCATACCCTCCCTTCAGGGAATGGGGTCCAAGCATGGCTGAAACAAAACTCTAAATCATTAAGATAATCAAGCTCCATAACCAACAATATTCCACTTAGAGACTAATCACAACAACTCAACTATTGTTGTACCTATTGGACGATGATCCACCTTGGACCTGGAAAATTTCTCATATTCACCTTCATGCTTGAAGGCCAATTGAAAATGAGAAGGAACTCAGTTTCTCCCTGGTTACTACCTTTGTTAACATGTCTGCAGGATTCTGGCTAGTATGTAACTTTTCCAACCTCAAATGTCCATATTCCAAGATGGATCATATGAAATGGTACATGAGTTGTATGTGCTTAGTCTTAGAATGGAATTCTGAGTTCTTTGCAAGATGAATGGAACTCTTGTTGTCATAGTACAACCTTCTATTATCTTGCTTCTTTCCCAATTCCTCCATAAACCTTTGTAACCAAATCATCTCTTTACTAGCCTCTATAGAAACATCATACAATGCTTCCGTTGTTGAAAGCGCAACAACCTTTTGCAGTTTTGAAATCCAACTTATTGTTGTCCCACCTACAGTAAAAAAATACCCTGTGGTGCTCCTCCTGCTATCTTTATAACCTTACATATATGAATCAACATATCCTTGTAGAATAGTGTTTGAACCTCCAAAACATAATGCATGAATACCAGTACCTCTCAAATGCCTGAGAATCCACTTTACTGCCTCCCAATGTTCTTTACCTAGACTGTTCATATACCTACTCACAACTCCCACTACATGTGCAATATTTGGTCTTGTGCACACCATAACATACATCAAGCTGCCAACAACTGATGAATAATGGACCTTGGACATGTATTTTATCTCCTCCTATGTCTTGTGAAACATTTCCTTGGTTAATTTGAAATGGTTGGCCAAAGGTGTACTAACTGGTTTTGCATTCTGCATTCTAAACCTCTCCAACACCTTCTCTATGTACTCACCTTTAGACAATGTCAATTTATGATTTTTCTTGTCTCTTGTTATTCTCATACCAAAGATTTTCTTTGCAGCACCCAAATCCTTCATCACAAATAAATTACCCAATTTATTTTTGAGCACATTTATATCCTACATGTCAGACCCTGCTACAAGCATGTCATCTACATACAATATCAATATAATATAGCTTCCATTTTCTATCCTTTTAAAATAAACACAGTGATCATAATGCCATCTACTATAACCTTGTTCTGTCATAAACCTGTCAAATTTCAAATACCACTGCCTTGGAGCTTGCTTTTGGCCATGCAAGCTCTTCTTGAACCTGCATACCAAATTATCATTTACTTTGACCTCATACCCCTATGGTTGTTTCATATAAATCTCTTCCTCCAAATCCCCATGGAGAAACATTGTTTTTACATCTAATTGTTCAAGATGCAAATCTTCTACTGCCACAAGACTTAAAATAGTCCTAATTGAATTCATTTTAACAACAAGAGAAAATATTTCATCAAAATATATACCTTTCTTCTGTGCAAACCCCTTTACAACAAGTCTAGATTTGTACATATTTTTTCCTCCGTCTTCTTCCTTCAACCTGCAAGCCCATTTATTTTTCAATGCTCTTTTTTCTATAGGTAACAAAACCAGATCCCAAGTCTGGTTATTTACCAAGGAATCTATTTCCTCTTTCATGCCTTTCTCCCACTTCCTTTTAGTGTCTACCTGCATTGCCTCTTCATAACTTTATGGTTCACCATAATCAGTCAACAATAAATAATACAATGAAGGAGAGTATCGTTAAGGGGGTCTACTTAACCTGGTATATATTATAACAACTCTTGCAAGAGTTTGAGGTACCCGTTGCTCCTGTTGTTGTACATTTTGATTTCCTGGTACCTTTGGAATTTCTTTTTCAGTGATCTCATCAAGCACTATGTATTTTGTTTTTTCTTTCTCATGTTTCTTTCCCTGCAACTGATATTTATACATGAACTTATCATTGAATATTACATCTCTACTCCTAATGATTTTGTGATTTTCACAATCCCATAAGAAATAACCAAAATCATTAACATCGTATCCAATAAATGTACACTTCTTGGATTTTTCTTCAATTTGTTCTATTTTCTTTATTAATATGGACAAATGTTTCACAACCCAAAGTCTTGATAAATGAGCATTTTACCTTTTTACCTATCCATGCCTCCTCTGGAAGGCCACCATCCAAAAATCTTGAAGGTCCTTTGTTTATTAAGTATACAACAATATCTACAACATCTTCCCAAAATTGCAAGGGAAACCATGCATGTAATATCATACTCCTTGTGCGCTCCATGATTTTCATATTCATCCTTTCTAACACACCATTTTCTTGTGGTGTTCTTGGAACTGTATTCTCACTACGAATCCCATGGTATGAACAATAATCATAAAACTCCTTGCTACAATATTCACCTCTGTTGTCTAATCTGAGACACTTCAACCTTTTTCTTGTCTCATTCTCAACAAAAACTTTCCATTTCTTAAAAGTATCAAAAACATCAAATTTTTGTTGAATGCAATAAACCCAAGTTTTTCTAGTTGTATCATCAATTAAAGTAACATAATAATGAGAGCCATCAAGAGATGATACCTGAGCTGGTCCCCATACATCTCTATGCACAAGCTCTAACTTTTCACTCTTCTTTACCTTTCCAACTTTGGGAAATCTGACTCTCTTCTATTTTCCATAAACACAGTGCTCACATAAATCCAAATCAATTTTTTTAAGATCTGGCAATAAATTCCTTTTTTGAAGTATCTACATCCCCTTCTCACTCATGTGTCTAAGTCTATGGTGCCATAGTGTTGTATCCACCCTCATAGAAGATAAATATATAGAAGAGTCAGTATTAAAAGTACATAAATATAATGTACCTACCTTCTCTCCTTTTGCTATCATTAGTGATCCTTTGTTGACCTTCCATGCCTTATCTGTAAATGTAGATATACAACCTTCACTTGCCAACTTCCCTGGTTAAATTAGATTGTTTCTTAGATCTAGAACTTGTCTTACCTCTTTCAACAACCATTGGTTTCCATTATTTTGTTTTATTTATACCTTTCCCATTCCAACAATTTTGCATGGTGCATCATCACTGAAATGAACATGTTCAAAATCACCTTGAACACAATCTTGAAAATGGTTCCTATGTGGTGTGGCATGAAATGAAGCCCCTGAATATACGACCCAAGACTCATAAATATTATATATACAAATAATCAAAGCATCTTGTAACACATTATGTGTTACATTCGCTTCCTGATTTTTCTCTTGTTTTCCATCTCCTTGTTTTTTTGGAGCTCTGCAGTCTTACTTCAGATGTCCTTTCTTCCCACAATTTCAACATTCTATCTTTCCTAGTTTGGATTTGGATCTTCTCTTCCTACAATTCCCATGGTTCCCTGAGTCCTTTCCTCTATCATTTTGTCTTCCCCTATTGTCCATGGTCAATGCATAACCTAATGTCTCACCTGTGATTTTCCATCAAATTTCCTCGTTAAGGATAACACCAAGAACATTATCAAATTTCAGAGTGGTTGAACCAGAGACATAGTTCATTACAACCATGCACAATTCATTCCAGCTTTCTGGCAATGGGCACAAGATTAGAAGATCCTTGACTTCATCATCAAATCCCACTTTTATAGAACTTAGATGATTAGTAACCATATTGAATTCTTTTAAATGATCTACAACAAACCCACCTTCTGACATCTTCATATTAAATAACCACTTCATTAGAAATACCTTATTGGACACCAAGGGTTTTCATATAGTTTATCCAATGCGTCAATCAGATCCTTCGTTGTCTTTTATTTTGAAATATTGAAAGCCACTGATGCTGCCAGGCTCAACCTTATCGTTCCTAGTGCCTTTCTATCAAGAACCTCCCATTCTCCATCCTTCATGGTCATCGAATTCTTTTCTATTCCTCTCAATGGTAGGAATAGATCCCTTTGATATAAACAATCTTCCATCTGCATATTCCATAACTGGTATTTTTGGTCGTTAAATTTCTCGACCCTAGACTTTCCATCTTCCACCATTTCTCCCACTCGAAATGGGAACCCTCTTTTCCTACGAGTTACCTTTCGCTTTGATACTAGTTGTTATAAAAACATTATCGTGGAGCAATAAAATAAAACAAATGCAAAAATAAAACATAGAAGATACACAATACAATAGAGACACATATATACGTGGTTCACCCAGTGTAGGCTATGTACACCAAAGAAATTGGAAGGTCCTTCCTTTTTATTATCCAACAAAATGAAGGGATACAACCTACAACACACCTATTGTAAATTCCTCTTCTTTATCTCACAGTCTCTTCTCTCAGAATACAATATTCACACCCATACAAAGCTGTAATACAATTCCCTCATAAAAGAGGGTTTATTTCCAGGGAAAAAATCCCTAAAATAAGTTCTACCATCAGATCTACTAACTTATAATGAACGGTCCACATTGACTGGGAAATTACAATATTTTACAAGGCAAATTTTTCCAAAATTTTGCTTTGAGGGGGTGGCGACAGTTGTGGGGGAGAAATCTACCCCACACCCCCTTATCATGGAATGGGGTCCAAGAACGATTGAGACAAACCTATGAATCAGGAAGATAATCAAGCTCCACATTTTCATCATCGCGTTCACTTGATTCTTCAACTTGTGTTCCTTATCCACCTCCAGAAATTGCACACCTTAATTCTGATCATTAATATAAGTAGACTTATCTTCTTCAATCAAGATCAGAAATTAAGATAATGTAGGAGAATGATTACTTTAAATATCTTCATCAAACCATACATTCCTTTTGATATTTATTTCATTTGTTTTAGTATTATATAACCTGTATCCTTTTGACTCCTCATTATATGCAACCATTATGAACTTCTCACTTTTCCTTTCAAGTTTGTTCCTTCTTTCATCAAGAATGTGGGAATATGCATTATAACCAAAGACTCTAAAATGAGATATTGTATGCTTTATACCACTCCATGCCTTTCTATCCTTCCTGTTTAGAAAATATACCCAAATTCTTCTAGTATAATCATCAATAAATGTGAGGGCATACCTTGATCCTACAAGTGATCGTGTTCTAAAAGGACCCATTACATCAATATGAACCAAATGTAAAGGAGTTTTTTCTCTCCATGATTTACCTTGTGGGAAACTTTCCACATGTTGCTTTCCCATAGCACATCCTTCACACACCTTGTGACTTGATGAGATTTGTGGAAGCCCATGCACCATATAGTTTCTCCATATGTTTGAGACTTTTATATTTGATATGTCCCATACGATCATGACATAACCTGCTCTTGTCATCATATTTGGCAATAGCGTACATATTCTCATCTCCACCTTTAGAAATAAATTCTTGAAATTTATATAATCCATTCTCCATTTTACCAATTGCAATCACTCCACAAATACTGTTTACATTCTTGATTAAACATTTGTCATTGTAGAACTCCATTTTATATCCTTGGCATGCAATTTGAGATACAAGAAGAAGATTTGTTGCCAAGTTAGGAACTAGTTCACATTTTTAAACACACCATTGTCGATTTTAACATTTCCTTGTCCCTTTGACTTCTAAAGCATGATTATTTCCCAAATATATTTTTCTACATTACTCTCATTTAATGATTCGAATTGTTCCTTACTGTGAGACATATGTTGTGTAGCACCATAATCAATAACCCAATCATCCTTAAAAGAATTGTTTTCCTTAAGTGCAACACAAAAGACATTTCTTTTAGAATCAAAGGATTTTGTAAACTTGTTTGTCTTATTTTCTATATTTGTATTTCTCTGGTAACATTCATTTTCCGTGTGACCCATTTTCCCACAATAATTACATTTCCATTTTCTTTTATTATAATCCTTAGATGGGACATTTTTATTTTCATACTTCCAATTCCTTTCTCTAGACTGATTATCTTGTGCCTTTTTGTAATTTTGTTTTTCCTTCATTATGAATGGTTGAGACTCACCATTTAATGATTCTCTTTCTTTAATTTGATGTTTTCCTTCTTGCACTAGCTTAGCACATATCTCTTCAGATTTAATACCTTTTAATTTATCTGCGGTATCTAGTCCCCTTATGAATGATTGATAAGATCCTTGAAGACTTTGTAATATTATTTTCACAAAATCTACATCATCTTTATTCTTTCCAAGAGAAGAAAGCTCATTTTCCTTTTCCTTTAATTTACTTAGATAAGGGACTAGTTCTTGTGAGCTTGATAATTTCATATTATATAACTCTGTGGTGAGAGTTAGGATCCATACATCACCTGAACATCACCTGAATTTCGATATATATTTTTCAAAATATCCCATACTTTAACTCCACTTCTTTCATTATGAACTTCTAGAAAGAATTCCTCTGAAAGTGTAAGCTTGATTAATGTTACAACCCTTTTGTTTGTTTTATTCCAATCTTCTTGATCTTTATTAGGGATTGTTGGTCTTTTTTCACTGCTAGTAACAATCTCATAACAATTTTGAAGTGTTAGAGCAATCTCTATATGAGATACCCAATCATAATAATTTTTTTCCATTTAATTTCACTTTAGGCAAAGAAATGCCAATAAAATCCATTATATCAAATTCCCTCTTTTCTGGATGATAATGAAACAAACTTCAAAAAACCTTAATACCCAAATGAAAATTTCTCACCAATCTTTCTGTATTGATATTCTTTCCTTTGCTAGAGTACTATTCACATTCCACAGGAATGCTAATGCTGCTCACAACCAAATTACGACTTGCAAAATCAAAATTTCACACTACAAAATATCCACATCACTACCCAAGATTTAAACATTCTCTGATACCATGTTGAACTAAGTAAAAAAAAAGCAAATTTGTACAGGAAAAAAAATAACAGATGACCAACACATAATATATGTATTCAATTATAAAACAATATACTATAATTTCTTACATTCGAACTCGACAAGAAAGTGTTGTATTTATAGATCCCTTAGAGGTCTCTAGAAGATAGAATATAGATGCAATGAATTGGAGGTCGGTGCATGAATTATCTAGAAGACAAAAGTTTCGAGAGAAACCTAGAGGATAAAGTGATGGATATATCTATAATTAATGACACCTACTCTATCATTGTATCCAAATAGAGATTAATTCCAACATGGAGATATATGTAATTAATGACACATACTTCAATGTTGTACCCAAATAGACATTAATTCCAACATGGAGATATCTGTAATTAATGACACCTACTCCATCGCTATACCCAAATAGACATTAATTTCAACATTTGTTATAGCTTCAGCCTGGATTTGTTTAGAAAAAATTAGAATAAAAGACTTTACAACAATGGAGCATCAATGTTAATGGTGATAAGTCTTATATCTCTCTTTGTAATAAATATGTGAAGCATTTCGCTGTTTGTTTTTGACATGCAACCTATCATCATGTCTGTGGAAACCTCAAGGTGGTATTACAAAACTCTAAATCAATGTTGAAATATGCTATGACTGAAATTTCACTCATAGGTGTTCGTTTGGAACTCATGCTCTAACACACAACACCGTTGAACTATCGTATATTAAAAGATAAAAAATATAGTTACAAAGAAGTTATGGGAAGTTATTCTAACACTCCCCTTTAATTACATCCTCTGATAATATTAACTATAACTATCACCAACTTCTCTTGGAATTTTCTTCACTATGGACTTCATCTTTGATGGTTTACAATGCATTATTCTCCCTCTTAATTATAACTTGGTGTTGAAATAATGTAACTGCGAAGAGCATTCTTATTATTTTGTTATTGGATTAAATCCCCATTGTGGATTAATCATGTTATTATTATTATTGGATTAAATCCCCATTGAGG